>SZWC01018940.1:33762-47187 GCA_023375785.1 Penium margaritaceum | reverse complement strand
AGAGGGGGAGGGGGGGGGCGAGAGAGAGAGAGAGAGAGAGAGAGAGAGAGAGAGATGGAGATGGAGACAGAGACGAAGACGGAGACGGAGACGGAGACGGAGACGGAGACAGAGATGGAGACGGAGACGGAGACGGAGACGGAGATGAAGACGGAGACAGAGAGAGAGAGGCGTAGACAAAGATCGAGACGGAGATGGAGACAGAGACGGAGACTAAGATGAAGATGGAGACGGAGACGCGGACAGAGACGGAGATGGACACACAGACGGTGACGAGGACGGAGGCGAAGACTATGACCAAGACAGCAACGGCGACGGAGACCGGGCTCGAGACGTAGATGGAGAAGGAGACGGAGACAGAGATGGAGACGGAGATGGTGACGGAGACGGAGACAGAGACGGGGATGGTGAGGGTGATGGAGATAGAGACAGAAAGGAGACAAACCCAGAGACAAAGACGGTGCATATGTGTATGTGTACATGCATGCATGTGGTTGCCTGAGTGCGTGCGTGTGTCTGTGCATGCGTGCAGTCATGTGTGGGTGTGTGTGTACGTGCGTACTGTGTGTGTGTGTGTGTGTGTGTGTGTGTGTGTGTGTGTGTGTGTGTGTGCGTGTGTGTGTGCGTGTGTGCGTGCGTGCGTGTATGCGTGCGTGCGTGCGTGCGTGCGTGTGTACGTGCGTGCGTGCGTTCGTGCGTACGTGCGTACGTGCGTGCGTGCGTGCGTGCGTGCGTGCCTGCGTGCGTGCGTGCGTGCGTGCGTGGGTGCGTGCGTGCGTGTGTGTGTCCGGGCGTGCGTAAGTGCATGCATGCGTGTGTGTGAGCATGCGTGCCTGCGTGCGTGCGTGCGTGTATGCGTGCGTGCGTGCGTGCGTGCGTGTGTACGTGCGTGCGTGCGTTCGTGCGTACGTGCGTACGTGCGTGCGTGCGTGCGTGCGTGCGTGCCTGCGTGCGTGCGTGCGTGCGTGCGTGGGTGCGTGCGTGCGTGTGTGTGTCCGGGCGTGCGTAAGTGCATGCATGCGTGTGTGTGAGCATGCGTGCCTGCGTGCGTGCGTGCGTGTATGCGTGCGTGCGTGCGTGCGTGCGTGTGTACGTGCGTGCGTGCGTTCGTGCGTACGTGCGTACGTGCGTGCGTGCGTGCGTGCGTGCGTGCCTGCGTGCGTGCGTGCGTGCGTGCGTGGGTGCGTGCGTGCGTGTGTGTGTCCGGGCGTGCGTAAGTGCATGCATGCGTGTGTGTGAGCATGCGTGCCTGCGTGCGTGCGTGCGTGTATGCGTGCGTGCGTGCGTGCGTGCGTGTGTACGTGCGTGCGTGCGTTCGTGCGTACGTGCGTACGTGCGTGCGTGCGTGCGTGCGTGCGTGCCTGCGTGCGTGCGTGCGTGCGTGCGTGGGTGCGTGCGTGCGTGTGTGTGTCCGGGCGTGCGTAAGTGCATGCATGCGTGTGTGTGAGCATGCGTGCCTGCGTGCGTGCGTGCGTGTATGCGTGCGTGCGTGCGTGCGTGCGTGTGTACGTGCGTGCGTGCGTTCGTGCGTACGTGCGTACGTGCGTGCGTGCGTGCGTGCGTGCGTGCCTGCGTGCGTGCGTGCGTGCGTGCGTGGGTGCGTGCGTGCGTGTGTGTGTCCGGGCGTGCGTAAGTGCATGCATGCGTGTGTGTGAGCATGCGTGCCTGCGTGCGTGCGTGCGTGTATGCGTGCGTGCGTGCGTGCGTGCGTGTGTACGTGCGTGCGTGCGTTCGTGCGTACGTGCGTACGTGCGTGCGTGCGTGCGTGCGTGCGTGCCTGCGTGCGTGCGTGCGTGCGTGCGTGGGTGCGTGCGTGCGTGTGTGTGTCCGGGCGTGCGTAAGTGCATGCATGCGTGTGTGTGAGCATGCGTGCCTGCGTGCGTGCGTGCGTGTATGCGTGCGTGCGTGCGTGCGTGCGTGTGTACGTGCGTGCGTGCGTTCGTGCGTACGTGCGTACGTGCGTGCGTGCGTGCGTGCGTGCGTGCCTGCGTGCGTGCGTGCGTGCGTGCGTGGGTGCGTGCGTGCGTGTGTGTGTCCGGGCGTGCGTAAGTGCATGCATGCGTGTGTGTGAGCATGCGTGCCTGCGTGCGTGCGTGCGTGTATGCGTGCGTGCGTGCGTGCGTGCGTGTGTACGTGCGTGCGTGCGTTCGTGCGTACGTGCGTACGTGCGTGCGTGCGTGCGTGCGTGCGTGCCTGCGTGCGTGCGTGCGTGCGTGCGTGGGTGCGTGCGTGCGTGTGTGTGTCCGGGCGTGCGTAAGTGCATGCATGCGTGTGTGTGAGCATGCGTGCCTGCGTGCGTGCGTGCGTGTATGCGTGCGTGCGTGCGTGCGTGCGTGTGTACGTGCGTGCGTGCGTTCGTGCGTACGTGCGTACGTGCGTGCGTGCGTGCGTGCGTGCGTGCGTGCGTGCGTGCGTGCGTGCGTACGTGCGTGCGTGCGTGCGTGCGTGCGTGCGTGCGTGCGTGCGTGCGTGCGTGTGTGCGTGCATGCATGCGTCCATGAATGCATGCGTGCGTGTGTGCTTGCTAGTCTATTAAGGAAAACCTATCAACGTACGACATCGTATCTACGGACTAAAACAGCCATTATCCCTGTAGATTGGGGCTCTGCAGAACGTAACGGTATGGAGACCTTGCCAAATGAGCGACAACAAAGTGATTGTCAGGGGAGACTTTCTTTACCAGCAAAACCCGCAATTCGATTGGAGATCCAACATTGTTTACATCAAACTAGACGGGAAACACATCTTTCTACCACTCGTGTACGAGCCAAAATCTAGCCAACGAGCCAAAGACAACAATAGGGCAGTCAAAAGCAACATAATCGTGGCAAAAGCAACCGCACAAGTACGACGATCTCCTGCTATTCAGATCTCACTCGATGTGGAAAAATGATACTTGAGGAAAGGAGCCGTGGCATGGTTGGTCCACGAAGATTTGAGTAGCATGAGCAATGAATCAGTCGCGACAATTGATGCAACAGCCTCATTAGTCTCATTAACGTTGAATTTTGCAAACGTACCAAAGGAGTTGGCTCCACTCGTAAAAGAGTTCGAAGTTGTTTTTCTCGACGAACTACCGAGCAAAATCCCTCCCAAACGCGACATCGACCACCGAATTGCTCTCAAATTTGGCAGCAAATTGGCTGTCAAAGGAACCTACCCGATGAGTGATCACAAGCTCACGGTGCTCAAACGACAGCTCGTCAACATGCTGATTCAAGGGTTCATCCGACCGTCCGTCTCTCCGTACATCGCACGAACACGGATCGTAAAAACGAAAACTAGCAAAATGCAGATGTGCATGGACTACCAATCTTTGAACAACATCACACTTAAGAACCGCTACCCTCTACCCAGGGCAAACGAGATTTTAGACCAAAAATTTGGAGCAAAGATTTTGAGCAAAATCGACCTACGAAGTGGCTACCACCAAAGTTGTAAGGCTCACGAGGATGTTACGAAAATAGCCTTTCAAACGCAAAATGGGCATTTTGAGTTCACAGTTATGCCTTTTGGACTCACGAACGCCCCCCTAATGTTCATGGCAGCAATGAATAAAATTGTTCGCCTGTACCCCGACAAGATGGTCGTGGTATTCCTTAACGACATCTTTGACAGGTTCTCAAGGACTTCCACCTAGAGAAGTTCTAATGGAAGCTAACAAGGTGTGACTTTCGTCAACAGTCAATCAAGTTTCTCAGCCACATCATTGGCGGCGAACAAATATCCATGTTTTCAAAAATGATATCCGCAATGGTGGATTGGCCAACTCCAAGAAAAGTACGTAATGTACAACTTTTCCTTGGATTTTGCAACTATTGTTGAGAGTTTGTGAAGGATTACACTCGAGTGTCCGCGCCTTTTTTTGACCTCATCCGTAAAAACTACGAGTAGATTTGGGAAGACAGCAAACAATATGCTTTTATGTTTTGACATAAAGCTCTGACCTTGGCACCAAACCTCCGATTAACAGATCCAACAACTCACTACATCATGGCCATAGATGCCTCAAATATAGAAATCAGGGTTGTCCTCCTACAAGAGACAAGTGGGGGAGAACAACCCATCGTGTACATGTTGCAAGAGATTCACGAAGCGGAACTCAGCTACGCCGTCTATGAGAAAAATAATTCTTGTAGTTATTCACGCCTTCAAAACTTGGTCTTTCTCTTTGGAGTGTCACAAATTTTTGGTTTGAACGGATCACCATGCCCTCAAGTACCCAAAAATGCAGCCAAACATGAGCAGAAGACAAACTCGATGGATGGACTTCCTCCTGTCCATCTTCAACTACAAAATCGAGTATTAGCCCAGGAGGAAAAATCTTGCAAATGCGCTGAGTAGCCGGCACGATCTCATAGAGGTCAACGCGCTACAAATTGAAGCCGATCCATATATAGCAAAGTTATTTCCACGTAGTTAGAAGGATCAAAGATCATACGACATGGCAAAGTTCCACTTTGCAAGCTTTTATTGGTGCAAAAAGTAAAAGAAACAAGTCATTCTCCATGAAGTTGTGGAGCTACGTCCCATGCTTCTTGAGGAATGTCACGACACTGGCCGCACAGGCCACTTCGGAGCAAACAAGACTTTGAAAAAAAATTCCAAGTACTATTGGAAGGACAAGAAGGATGTTGATGTTGCAAACGTTTGCATAAGTTGCGACGTATGCAAGAGACATAAGAGTCAGTGCACCAAACCCTTTGCCTTACTACAACCACTGCTGATGCCAGGAAAACCGTGGACCGTCATCTCCATGCATTTTGTGACAGATTTTCCGGTCACACAAGAAGGGTATAGTGACATACTCGTCATTCTTGACAGGTTCTTGAAGATGGCGCACTTCATCCTAACCACAACGGATGAAGCCGCCGAAGGGGCAGCATGACTGTTCCTTGACCAAATCGACCGATTCCATGGGGTCCCGCAGTCCAACACTGGAGATTGAGATGCTTGGTTCACTACCTCGATCTAGTAAGATTTCATGTAGCTATATGGCAGTCAACTCCAACTTTCAATAGCGTTCTATCCGTAAACTGATGGACAAACCGAGTGAACCAATTAACAGTTTGAACAACTTCTTCAAACTTTGTGCAAACCTCACGGCACCAAGTGGGCAGTCAATATGTCAGTTGCCCAGTTTGCATACAATTTAGCAGCATCAATTGCAACTAGGAAAACACCGTTCGAGGTGCTTTACGGAGCTGGGCCAACCACTTCGATCGGTCTCCAACCCAAGAGAAACATCGCCGCCATCAACAGTCACCGACGTCAATTTTCCACATCCTAGGATGAAACTGGCCAAACCCTTGCCAAAACTCAAGCAGCTATGAAGCAGCAAGCCGATAAAAATCAAGAAACCATTGAGTTTAAAACCAGCGACAAAGTTTCTCTCAACCCCGCAACTATCAAACTTCGCGGACCAAGCAATCCCAAACTGAAACCCTGGTAGTTGGGAGCTTTCGACATTTGGGAGATGCGCACTCCAGTCACCGCAAAACTTCGACTACGTGACATCATGCACATTCACCCGATCTTCAAGATCAACAAACTTTGACACTATGTCAACCCGTCTAAAGATTTCCCTAAACGCGTGGCACCTACCCCACCACCCATGAACATCATCGGTGACCACAAGTACGAGGTGGAGGAAATCCTTGATCACCACCGAAAATGAGGTGTAACCCAATACTTGGTTAAGTGGAAGAACTAAGATGTGCCACATAACGGCTGGATACCATAAAACCAAATGTTGGATGTCAATCCCCTTATCGACGACTATCGAGCACGCGCCTGGCCACGTGATAGTGACGCCTCGAAACGTTGCAGCTAGAGAGACGGAAGTGTCATGCCGATGGGCATACACAAGTCCCTGAACTCACGAGCGACCTACTTTTACTTTGTCGCTCTTAGTATACTTTGCAACTTTATCACAGCTTCTTTTATTCCACGCTTGAAGGGAATGCTACCAAATACCTCAAAACACTACGTGATGACAACCACCTTCCGATCATTTCCTAAACTCATTGGAACCTACTTGCAGCGTTACTCGATGCTTCAAGACTACGACCAACGATCTCTTGAGCGACTTCAACACATCTCACTAGCCCCAAATTGAACCTCAAAGCCCGCCGTCGAACCAACGAGGGACTTCTTGAGTCCACGAATCGGAACACAGCGTCGTGTCACGCAAACCACATTAATGCCAAATGCCTTGACCAAGAACCATTCTCTCGCTCTCGCCATTTGTATGTTCATTGTCGGGTTTCGACATTTACAACAACGAAGTATGGTTTCCGCTTCTCAAAAATTCCCAACTGGCCTCAATCTTGTGAAAAGTAACAAATTCCATTTCCAACTCTGAAACACTTCACTTTCGCCAGCATAATAATAAAGATCTTTTCATCCTTGAAAAAATATTTGATGTAGTGTCACATGAAGTTCTTTTTTAATTAAATAATCATGCCTATGTTTAATTTGGATGTACTTCATGGCATTGAAATTTTAAACTTTCAATTATTGTTTTATTCTCGGGTACACTTGCCTCATACCCACTGTCTTCGCAACAAAAGAACGTCGCACCCACTTTTCGCAGAAAAAGCATGGGAGGGCCACTTTTGAAGAAACATGCGTATAACGTCCACAATATGTACATAACACTTCCGATGGCCACTGTTAAAAAAGAATACTTCGGACGTCCACCGTGCCAAAAATCGAGTGGAGGACGAACTTAATCTTCGCATACCCACTTTGACACTCCACCGAAATACGCTCGACGACATGCTAAGAAAACCTTAGTCAATGACGACATCACGAATTAGGTCCCGTATGCTAATACGTTTCCTTTTTGAAAAAACATATATCGAGAGTTAAAAACGACTTACATGCTCATTTTGCATATCTTTTACCACGTTTTTGCAATAAATGTATTGGTTTATTATTCTTAAGTATTTACACTGTAAAATACGGCCGACGTCGGATGACCAAGTCGAAGGAGCGGAAGAGTTTGGCACGATTTATTTTCGATGTGCCACTTGTTCAAATTTCTCTCTCTATGAAAAAGTAGCGAAGTAAAAGTCGTAGTAGGAAGAAATATCAAGAATAGACACGCACTTCTCTCTTTGTACTGCTTCATCCTTGTGTTACGTCCGATTGAAGGATCGAACGCCCAAAAACCGGAGAAACTATGAAGTTGCTCTTCTTCGGTTGTGTGTGATCGACAACGATTTGGAAAAAAAAAGAAGAGGTCTCGCTTCAAGCTTACCGGAGTGCGATGCCTCGTGCGATAGGCCACGCGATTTTGTTTTTATGCGCACAATGCCAACGAGGACCGACAGGGTGGCTGGCGGCAGCGAGCCAGCCCCGCTCGACCCCCTGTTTGGCTAGTCCTCGTCGGCAAATGCCAACGAGGACTATCGGGCTGTCGACCGGACGAGGTTCGATCGATAGCTTGCCATTTTTTTTGGGCGCTCTTTTCAAGTCAACGACATCGACATGAGACATATGCCCAAAACCAATTGACGTCGACGTCGACTCGGCGTCCATTTTTGATCTGAAAAAATAGACGTCGAGTTGACGTCGAAAACATTTTTTGTGTGGGAGATATTTTTCGAAAACAATTACGTCGCTCGATTGTTTTACACCTAAACCCTAAACTGAACTGGACGGTTTAAAGTGAACAGAACTGTTTCGGTCGTTCACGTAACGAACGAGCGAAACAGTCCTCGAACGGGTCTTAAGACCCAGCGCCAAAAGGCCCATTCGAGGGGCTTTTTGCTCGTTCGCATTGGGAATGAGCACATAACGCGACCGTGGACATCCACGGTCACGTGATTGTGATGTACACGAAAGACGAGCGGCCCATGTCCGGCGACGGAAAAAAAAAGATTCTTGAGTGGATATAAATGAGACCCCCACTGTTTCACGTACCAAAAATGTGACTACTTGTCGGTCGAAAAAGAAATGTTAGGAATTTGGTCACGTAAAACAACAATGAACATAGGAAAAAATAAAATATGACATGAAACCAATGAAAGTTAGAAAATCATACTTCGGATACCCACAGTCGTTGAACTAATTCACCCTAAACCGGTGTAGCATGCATGTTTTTACAATAGTGGGAGCGCCGTGCATGATCTCCGGCGGGTCGAAAAACAGTGGGTATTGCACGTTTTTTTTTGTAAAGTGGGTACCGTGTCTTAAATGTGCGAGAACTGGCTAGCAGGAAATTCGGAGGCCCAAACAGTGGGTATAGCGGAATTAGGCCGTTTATTGTCCCAAATGTTTTAAATGTTCCTTTTCATAAAGTTATAATTTATGAGTTCCCGAATGGATTATTACATTAACTTGTAAAAAATATTTGTTACGTTTTTCTATATGTTTTCAAATATGTTGGTTTTTACATTAATACCAAAACATCCTAAAACTTACATATTAATTTTTAAACGGAATTGGTTCATGGAACAAAATGGAGATCATTGTTTTAATTTTTTGTCTAATTTTCTTTATTGTAAAAAATAAAAAAATCCCCAATGTATTTATTTTTATGATGCAAACATTTGCATGGACTCGACCTAGATTGGACTTAAGTTTGACTGTGAAATGTTTTTGTTGTCACTATTGGACAGATGAAAATACTGAAAATATTATGCTCTTAGAAAATATCTCATTTGATGGTTTGATGATAAATTAGGTATTAAACATCTTCTGTGACAAAAGAATGAACTCGTGTTCAGAGATTGAAGCTAATCATTGTAAATACGTGTTGTGCCCTGACAAGTATGACAAATGATTTGCCCGTCAAATCATTGTGAGGATCACCCCAAACTACTTTTTGGCTTTCACGACAATCATCATATTGTGGCTGTCACTAGTGTGTCTTTTCGTTGTGCGTAATTTCTCTCACAAAAAAAAATGGGGGGAGTTATAGGATGTTCTTGGATACCAACTTTGCATTCTCAATGCCTGTTCTAACTACCCCCAACGGGTTTGCAAAAAATAAAATCCTGAGTACAATTGTTTTTCCCATTATCTATCCCCATAAAGGACTTCGTAACACGTTTTTTTACGTCAAGCACCAAAACAAGATGGCACCGCTCATGACTTTTCACAGGGACCGCATAGCCATGTGAGTGCATGCTTCAAAACAAAATCGACTCACTGATAGCTCACCGAAATAAAACTTCTTCATATCAATTGACTGCACGATGGACCGAGCAAGGTTTAGGGTTGATTACGCACTCCAAAAGAGAAAATGACATCTAAGACAGTAACCATTTTCTTGGAAATTGCAAAATCCATCTGGTTTTTTTAAATAGATGCATTTTAAAACACATTCTGTACAATCATGTTATCATTTTGTCCGGATTATGTCAAAATGATCTTTCACTCTGCCCCTTATTCTGAAATTTCAATCCCAAAACGATGAATTCAAATAAATAAAATCAATTCCACAATAGTAGCATGTTGTGAAGCAAATACATCCCCCCTCTTAATTTTTACCGAGTTCCTATTTCAGAAGATTATTAAACGTTTTCATATATGCCTAATGAGCTCACAATCAATTTTGATTAAAATGTTAACAACAAAACATATAAATATATAGATAAACATTTTGAAATAAAATTACTTATCTATATTAATATCCTTTAAGTATATCTATCATTCTAGACTGCAATGATTCAAGAGGGAATCAAGAAATGTTCTTCTTTGATTTTTCTTTCAAGATTCAAAGACAAACGTATATGATCTCCCAAAATGGTAGGACCTTAACCCTTTGAATGGAAGATGTATTTTCACCATAAAATGCTTCCATTTCAAAATCTGCTATGTTATGTGAAATCACCATTTTGAAGATAGAAATAAGAGGCAAGTACAACCATTCTTTGACATTTTCCAGACAAAAGGGTGAGAAAAATGTACATGAAGGAGCCAATTGACCGCTTATAAATGGAGTAATGACATATATACCTTTCAGTTGTCAAGGTTTTGCTCACATTCTTGAATGTCATTTTTTCTTTACGAGTGCATGGACAAACCTTCACTTTGCAATCAAGTGAAAGTTGTGCTTAGTTGAGCTGCCACTATATTGACATAGTTGAGAACAACAGCACCCATGTGGCAAAGCTTTCTCTAGAAAACTTCATTAATGATGCCATGGTTTTTGGTGCACAAAGTCAGAAATCATGGCAACGCTAGTGATTGATCTCAAATTAAGCGTAATTGTTTTTCTCCTTTCAAACAATCGTTCTTGACTTTGTTCAGAAAGGAAAACACATCCAAACATATAGCAAACATTTCAAGAAGGAGATTGAAAATGACATGTCATTTCATGTGGACCTCTTAGGAAAATCACGACAATAAATAAAATCAAATCTTTTGTATTCTTGAAAATGTGATGAATCTTCATGATGATCATGGATTAGGATCCAAATCTCATTATCAATGATGTTTGACACCTAATCTAAATAATATCAATTATTAGATTAAATCGTCTAACAATTCAATAATAATAATAATAATGTTGGCACATAACATATTTCTATAGATGATAAATGTTTTCAGGACTAAAATTATGTGGCGTTATAACATAATATGCGATGTCCACAAGATCATTTTTTGAAAATCAAAAAACTATTTGGAACTCAAATCATTTTATTTTTAGAGGGAATTTGTTACACTTTGTAGCCAAGAGACCTGGAATATGCTCCGTGCTTTGAAAACCCCTTCAACCTTAAGTGTATATTTGGGTTTGGCTTACGTTTGTTTATTTACAAAGAGATTGCTTTAAATGTGCTTTCCACTTCAATCTTAATCTTTCCCGTGCACATCATGTTGGTCGTAACGAGGCACCTATAACCAACGATTTACAATGGCAAAGTACATCATGCGGCTCCACAACAAAGCATTCGGTATACCTTCATATGAAGCAAGGACTTCCAAAATCTCCAACATCAATATGTGATTTCAGCATTTGAGTTGGCTTTTCAACCCATCATAAAATTAATTAAAAAATTATAATACCGTAATTCTCTTATATTTTGTTATTAATTTTTTTCAATGACAAATTCATTAATTTGGCTACAAGCTGGTAGTATCTCGTGCCAATTTGATAATGCAAAATTCATTTCGTCATATTTGTCATACAATTTTGAAATAAAGGGCATCTCATGTTGATATCAGGGTATTTACAACATTTCAATGTCAATTTGCGAGATTTCCATGATTTCGACACGTGATACGTGCCAACATACGTGGCTCGTGCCACGCATGTTAGCACGCATCACGCCGATGGAGGGAGTCATAGAGCGCTAAAGTAGATGCGAAGGGGCACGGAGGGACGGTTGACGAATGTCAGGCTGTCGTCGTGCATCAGTGGGTTGATCGGTCAGGTGGAGTCTCGAATTGCAAAAGTGAACCCACTTCAGAACCGCAAAAAATTGTTACTTGTGTGGTCGACATACGAACTTAAGGATACAATATGACCAATTTCATTGTTTTTGACAACTGTAAAATAAAAGAAGTCAAGTGTGAACCTAAGCTACGCAATGAAATTTATTTTGGACCACGTAATCATAAGTCAGTACGGTATTGTGGCAAGCTTTGCCTTACATGACCGTAATGCAAATGATTCCACCATTAATTTAGTCCACAGCTTCATGTGCAAACTATTTGTAAGCCTTGTTATGGTACGATATTGTGATTTCTTTGTTAAAAAATAATATACAATAAACCCTTAAAGAATCCATATCGTGATTGAGAAAATAAAGTTCCAGTACCATAATTTATTAATGGACATAAGCACATATTTTCATATTTTACAAGATAGCATTTGGAGTAAGCCTTCTGACTTCCATGCTCAAGTCTTAGAACCTCAAAACAAAAGGGTGAAACCTGAAAAGGGCAATTTTTATCACATCACCAGAGGGCTCTAGAAGAAAGCCAACTTCAAAGGCTACCTTTAAATGTACCTCTTCATGAAAGGGTACAAAGTGACATACGAAAAAGAGCATCAGGTTACTTCCTACATCATCAACCACAGCCCAAGAAACTACTTGAGGATCTTATTCTCATTTGTATGTACACTTTTTATACTGTGAAGATTTTCTCTTACACAAGGAACACCAAGAGTTCATGCCCAGTAACTGAAGCTCAGAGTTCTCCTCTTTGCCAACTCCTTGCTCTCTCAAGCCCCGTCATCCAGAATGTAAGGCAATACTTCCAATCACAAGGGAGGCAGAACCGTTTTGAGTAATCATTTATTGTTCTTTAGTGAGAGTGGTTTTTAGACTAAATATTTCTCCTAAGATACTCCGCGCAGTGATGGATGCTTTTGAAATAACAGATGAGGTCAAAGGCCTTTGCTTTTGTAGTAGTGAGTTCCTTTTGCGTGTGATAGATACACAACAAGTTGGAATTTTGTTTGCCTACTTAAATACTGTAATTGAAAACATTTTACGTTGAGGCGAACTTAGTCATATGTTCAACCTCTTTAACCTGTTAAATTCTAACATGAGCTTCCTTTCATGAGTTGTGTGTTCATCACTCAATACACACTTGATGTAATCAGCACTTATCTCACATAGCTACGAGTGCTTATTTGAGAGGTGCAGTTGGCACCCATGTCTGTAATCAAACTCATTCCATTGCTATGGTTGGCAATTGCACCAATAACAAGATTGGTTCTATTGATGCGGTGAAAAAAAGTTACCATGTTGTATAGTTGAAAACCATTCAAACATGCAACTAGATTTTATGTCCCTACAATGGTTTATGTTTGTATCATTAGTGCATTTTCCACTCATTAAAATAGTGCAATGAAGGTTTTGATGATCTTATTCCAAAAACAACACACACACTTGGGCATTTTTTTAAACTGGCACTTTTCTACATATTACCACAATGATATGCGTTTCACATATGATGACCCATGTATCCATTTAGAACCAATCACCCCAAATTCACGCACTCCTCAAACTGTGCACACCTCACTTAACCATACATGAGAAGTTACCTAGAATTTCCTTACATTTCATTGTCAAAGAGTGGAAGGTGGCAAGTTGCTTCCTATATACACAATCTCCAAAGTTTCCACTCACTTTGTATTCAAAGGCATCTCACCATGATTCTCACTTCCAAGAACTTTCTCATTTTTTTTGTCACAAAAATCACTTGAAAAATTACAGAGTAGTATAAAGCTTCGTTATATTCCTTGTGAAGTTTGTGAGAAACTAGTGTACGTTCTACACAAGTTTTTTCAAAAATTTCCTTGCAAGGATAATTACAGAGCTGATTTCTATTTGAAATCTAAACCTACCATACGTTGGATTGTTCTCTAGACCTATTTCTGGGTTTGTTTAGGGCACTGAGCACCGCATGACTTTGGTTCACATTTTGAGGATCTTCGAAGAACTGAAGTTATGCTCT
>SZWC01018940.1:11585-31944 GCA_023375785.1 Penium margaritaceum | reverse complement strand
CCCTCCCCCCCTCCCACAACATATCAACCACCAACCAACCTCATTCACATTATTCACACAAGGAGTGTCTTACATGGAAGCTTCCTGTAAAACAAGCATCATACACACTTCAGCTAGTGCATAAAAGTTCTCTGATTAACTCTACCTCCCTGTATCACACGTGTGTTCACTACAACCTACATGAACTTTGCAATTGTCATCTACTTCGTGCACCTGGAACACTTGAAATTGCAAAGACGAGCATATGAGACTTAAGTAAAAAGTGGCACTTATTTGCATTACTTCCATATATTGTGCCAGTGTACATAAGCTTTCTGGTTTTAATGATGGTGGGCAATATCATGGCCATTACACAACAAAAATTGGTTCATACCTTATGCAACTTGAGTGAACTCGTTATGTACCCTATTGTAGGTAGGATTTTGGAGTTTTTAGAAATGCAACTTGAAGTATTTGTGCTATTACAAAAATCATGGGCAGATTTGGTTGATCATTTATTCCAAGTCGTATACAAATGAACTAAATTTCAAAATCGAAAACATTATTTTGGATTATGTATTCAACTGTTAATCTTCCCTAATTTTCATTTGAATATTAAAACAGTTGATTAAATTATCAAATTTTTAACATCTCATCTAGAAACATTGAGCTCATTTTCTAGTGGTGTATACATGACCAACAATTCTACACCTCTACTTTGATTAAAGAAACACTACTTGCCTCTTATGTTACTAGTGGAAGAGATTTGATAAGATATTTGTTTTATTCGAAGCAAGAAAGATATTTATTTTGAGAATTAAACTGATTTCTTAGGCTCCTAAATGAAAAGTCAATAGAATTACATATCCTCTTATTCGCGTGGAAATAATTGTATCCAATACGTAAGGTACTTGGATAAAATAATCTGGTGAAATATTGATCTTTTACTTCAATGATACCAAAACCTTTCCTAGCAAATGTGCTACTTGAAACATTCATCTTAACATTAAAATTGTATGTCAAAAGTGTTGGTGCATATGTAACTCCATGACCTACGACGTAAAAGTGAAAGGAAAGACAATTCTTTGCCTCACTCCGCCTACGGATGATGACCATGATATGTTAAGGGAGAAGGAAATGGAAAAACCCTCCACTTCTACCTCCTTAGGGTCGTTAACACAAGTGAGATCGGGGGAGGGGTGCATTGGAGAAAGCCCTTATCCTCACTTTTATCCCATTTTCTTATGCAAGGAGTGGATAGAGGAGAGACTTTATCCTCTATTTTGGCTAAGGAAGTCAACCAATATGAGATGGAGGAAGGGAAGATCATGTTGTTTTCTCCTGTAGTGTTGTCACAAGGTATGGTTAATCTAGTTTTTTCATACAATTTTTATGTGTATGTTATCATATGCTCAAGTAGGAATATTTCATAAAAATAAGGTGTATGAACACATAATATTGTACACTAAAATTTACAGGAACAAAAAATACTGTCAATGATACAATACTAGTGAAGTGGAATTGAAAAAACTCGAAAACCTGAACCTCTTAAACATTCTATTTTAGGTGCGCTAAGAAAAATATAATTGGCATATATGGTGTTCATAAGTTATTTCACATGTATGTTAACAAATTCATGTGTTTATTCTTCGAAGGTGAAGACTTAGAAGAATGTTACACCCACCATCCCCCCTCCCCCTAAACAACCACCAATGTTGTAGTTGTAGATGTATTTTAGAGATGATTTATTTGGGTTGGCCTGATGTTCATAAATGTACGAAAAAGGATGAAAAATGCGCTATTTCATAGTTTGTTCATTCATCTAAAATTCATTTTTGAATTGTCCCTACCCCTCTACCCATACACCTCCCAATTCATTTGCTTAATACACTTATGGACTTTGGCGTTAAGCACACTTCTACATAAGATTTACCAAACACCATAAGTTAAAATGTATATGTTAGTAAAGGATACATACATCACATATGGGTTTGTAGAGGTTGTAGTTGTACACCATGAGCACACAACCAAGTCTCACTAGAAGTCTGCAAACACGTTATGTATAGTAGTAAAGGTTGTAGCTATACAAGGTGTGTAGCGCACCAACTGCTGAAGAAAAGACATGGATGAAGTAGAACCACATGGAACCCACCTTGGAGTGAACTCGGGAATGCTTGATGGTAGACTATTTATGTAAACACGTTATGTATATTCTGCAAACACGTTATGTATAGTAGTAAAGGTTCTCAATAAGGATCCTCAATGAAGATGTACTTTGTAAATCGTACAAAATCCAAGTGTTGGCTGTAGCACTTGGAGAGCTGAATGACTTACCTTTGGAGTGAACTCGGGAATGCTTGATGGTAGACTATTTATGTTGAGAAACTGAGGGCATGCTTAAATGAGTGAATTCTCCACCCTTAAGTAGGTTTTCAAGTCCTTCGCAAATGCTCCTTGCCCAAAGAGTTGTAGGAAGATGAATAACTACCTGGGTAGTTGCATAACCACTTCGTACTTGAAGGTTTACTTGGTAGGTGAAGGGTCACCACCAGCTGAAGGGTCACGTGGAAGTTGAAGGTTCACAAGTAGTTGAAGGGTCTCTATAAGTTGAAAATGCACTAGAAGCTCAAAGGTTATCGGCCAAATAAGACATGGCTAGTGACAAGGTACGAGGTCAGTTACTTGGAGGAAATCCCCCAAGTATTTTATAGTGTCAAGAAGGAGATTTCAGTGGAACCTGGCCGCTAAAGCTGCAAATCCTCAACGCTTGGGCAAGGGGAACCAAAGAACTTTTGTTTCAAGGCATTGTAATATTCTTCTCTCCCCCCCTCCCCCCAGCACGAAAAGTGTATTGGAAAAAATAATTGGAAAATGATTGTCGCAAAGCCTTTGGACCGCTCAAAATCTTTACAACGATGATCAATATTACATGAATTGACGAAAATGCTTTTTTCCATAATTGCAAATTAATTTATAGAAATAAACCCATCAATGTTTGAAAATAAACTAGATACAAACACTTTCGTGTCTAACAAGTTGTTCTCAGTTATGAAACAAATAAAGAGCCATCGTCATGCGAACAAGAATCAACCAACCCCACCCCGAACATCGTGTATGGGGAGTGTATGAAGTTGTGTATTGTTAAGAGAACATGCCATGTATACATTTGTGCATTTAGGACCTGATTTTGTTTCCTTGAATAACGACACTCCTTTATTCTAACCAAACATCCTCCCATACACTTCCAAATTAAATCCTCCGATACACTTTTACCCTTTGAGAGGGGGTAATAGTTGTTAAATGGACCTCCAACCCGACCCCCCTAAACAAAAGTGTATCACGTGAATGTATTGGACAAAAAACAAGAATGATGAGAGTATTCAAAACAATGACATAAATTAACAATATTAAATGCATCTCAAATGATTGTACATTCATTGATATTAGGTCATCAGTGGACAAAAATTGTATAAGATCAATTAAAAATTAAACAAAATCTTGATATGTTGATTTAGATCTTGGTTTTTTGACAAGTTCACAAAATCCATTTTAGAATCTGCTTTTTATTATCTTTCCACAAACAATATGAGCCAAAACCCTCCCACTTACCCCCACCCCTACCTTAAATTGGGGCATGTATTATGTCAAGAATCTAGTGCCACGTGGAAAACATTCACATTGTATAATTTTATGTCTTTTATGTTTCATTTATAATAAATTATTAACTGATGGAAGAGGAATCTACACAAATCCTTCATACTGTATTGCACTTAAATTTTGATTTTTCAACTCCATAATTTGGGGGAACGTTCTTTCTTAGCATGATTTTTTGGAAAGGAGTTATTTAGGTGGCACTTTCAAATTTTTTGAACGAAATAGTAGTACCCTTAAATTTGTCGATTGTCGATCTCGAACACCATTCACGTGCGGGGTTCAAGGCCCCGTTAATCTGACGCAACTAGTGTGATGCAGCCAGTTGCATTAGACTGGAAAGAATGAAGCACACCAGTGGTCTGCAAGGCATTTTGCTCTTCAATGTGGAGGTGGAAAACCATTCATAGTTTTTGTGGGTTTTTCTGCATTGAACCTTGTTTTGGTCCTCAAGGCACCAAAAGTAGATGATTAGGTGATAAGTTTAAATTTTGATGAATAGCAAATGTGTTGAAGAAAAGTACCTTAGAAATTACATATAATAGACTTTCAAGTGCAGTAAGGTACAAACAATCAATCTTATGCACTACACTTTTGGAACGGTCGGATGGGCTCACCATTCCAACATAATCATGAATGCCTTGTCAGTGAAAATAAAAATTCTTTGAATTATGTATCGTACAATGAGATGTGAGTATTCAAACTTAAATGGAAATGGAAGAATTAAGAATTACTATGTTCAGTGATTCACAAAGCCCGTCCTTTGTTGTTCGTCTTACTAAGTTCAAATATGAGTTGTATCGACAAATAATGATTGTCTGTCAAAGAAATTATTGAGCTCAAACATATCATTCATTTTGATGATCATTTGCATACAGCACTTTAGCAACAGCATCTTCATAATGAATACATCCTGATATAACATCTCTATGTACATTCTTCGATAGAACACACGAATCTTGATGAAAAAGCTCATACCAGTGATGGTCACTTGTCGAGTTTCAAGTTAATTTATCTTTGATACGATTGTGCATCTTGTTAAACACAATGCCCATGCGAACACTTGCATTTTATTTAATCTCCTTTGTATACTAAATTTGTATAAAATTTACTTTGTACAAATAATAAGAACAAAAAAATATTTATGGAAATTTCTCAATAAATGTAATAAGTAATGTTTTCAATCAATCTGCAAGGGCGATTTGAGGAAATTCATTCATTTAAGAATATTTTTTACACTTTCATATTTGTTTAAAATTTTTATTCACATGATACTCAGTTTACTTCTATTTTGCATAAATATACAAGTACATTTCCTACCTTATGTCAATAAATGTATCTCTGTTTCATTTAGATTTTATTAAATTATTTAAAACGGTTCATGTGGTTTTTTATGAGAAATTTTAATCAGCTTTTACATTCATGAAATTATAGCTTATTGTGAAGCCATGATGGATGGGTGTCATACCTAGCCTTCTCCTTTATTCCTTTGAAGCTTCTAACTAATTCCTTTTCATAATGTACACTATTACATGAGTATAGTTTTTGGGTTGTTTGGTCGTAAATAGTTGTCTCCTCATTCATGAAGGGGTGGGGAATGAGGGAGATAATCCCCTATCCTCCCCCTTAGCCTAATTGTAGTGTCAGTCCAGAAGAAGAAGAGGATATGGGAAGTTTTCCCCTTTCCTTTGCCTCATTTTCTTTGGGGTTATGGCCACAAGGAAGAGGGATTCTCCCTCTCCTATTCCTTTATGCTTTGTACGCCTTCATGAAGGGGAAGAGAGAGTGTTCTCCCCTCTTTATTTTCATTGATATTAGTAAGGAGAGGGGGACTCAATCCTCAAATCCCCCCTGACATTGTTGAGACCTCACAAGGGAGGGAGGAATATTTTTTCATCACCCCACTAGAGCTTTTCTCTGAAGCTTGATCAATATCAAAGACCTATGCAACAAGTGTGTTTTGTCATGTGGCATTTGGTGAATCCACCTTGTATTTCCTAGTGTCGAGGTTGATTGAAGCGAACCTCTGAATCCAAGCAACTTAGGTGCATGTTTCTCCTGTTAATTAGGCAACATTTGGAGAATCCATCATAATGTTTTCCTTGAAAAAAAAGCGTTGAGAGCTCAATTGTGTCTCTGATTAGGAGGCATAACACACGCATGAAGCCAAACGTAAATGATTATTTTCGTACCAAAGCATTGGATATGATGATTTTGTTAGAGAACCAGGTCTTTTTTTATTGAAAACTGGATCGAAATGGAAGCCTTCCAAACGTTTGCTCGAAGGAGGTCCATTAATGGGATGTCTTTCCCAGAGGTCAAATTATGGGCTGCTAGACAAGATGTCCCATACTTTAACAGAAAATATCCTCAAAGGGCATGGATGAAACATATATGCACCCAAAACAGAAACTTCTTACGTGTAGTCCCACATTGAAACAGAATAGCAACTCCTTTGGAACGTGATGGAGAGACGTGATGGATCTTCTATTGTAGCACGTATTTTACCATAATTCTTGCATTGGGTGCTTTATGAGTTAGAATTAAACTAGATCATAGCTCACAAATACATGAACGGGGTTCTCTATCCTTTGACCTGCATTTTGATTTCGCGTTCGAAACACTCGAATTGAATACCTTCCTTCACGTTGTAATCGGTACCACGTTGTTGTCTAAAAACTGTTAGCGAATCCCATGTATGTCCGCTGCAAGAATGTTGACTCTTTCACTTTGACATGGCCGAAGAGGCTGATAAAGAAATTATCAATGAGAGTCTCGGACTGAAATTACATCTCCTTGACCCTAAAGTGATCGACGATAGGAATGGTCAGTTGTAAGATATAGAACACAAATAATATCTTGTTTTGTGAACGTTCGTCGAACAAACCCGTCGTTGATACACGCAATGTATCACTTCGATCGACAGCTGACATGATTTAGAAAGTTTTCAGTCACAGTTTAAACCTCCGCCGATTCCGGGGTCGAAAAATACTTCTACTACTTGAACGGCCAGTCTACTAAAATACTAGAACTTCAATTGATGATTTCTATCTTTGACGGCGGCCTTGCATTCCGGGCTGTTGCTCTATTCGAGGTACAAATGTTCATTTTTCCTTTACCATCGTTCGAAATATTCTTTTCCTTCTAATGTACTGAAACTTATGTGTGAATCCAGCCAGGACCTAGTGTCCGCAGTGCTACTTCCAGACTTGTCCAAAATTGTAAAATGTTCCTAGAGGCATGTCCAGTGGCACGTGGAGTCGCTACCGGACGCGTCACAAGGAGCATCTTACTGTCATAAAATCGCAAGACGTTAACGGTTCTAGTGAATTGAATGTAAATGGAAGTACTAAACTGCTCACATCTTTCAGTACTGCCATGTACATTCGATTGAAGTCCTCAATGAAAATTCCATTCCAATTTCTTCAGTTCTGCGGCTAATCTTCCAATCACCTCCAATTTCTATGGACTACCTACAGGTTACCCTAAAATTTTAGATTATTGCAACTATGGCACCATAATTACTTATGAACATTTCATTCTTAATTTCGAAATTATATCTATGATTCCCCTATAAATTGGGACAATATGGTTATAATCCACTAAACATCTGGGTAAGAAAACAATATACTTTCAGCCCCGCTTGGCTTTCAGGAGATAATGTTGCAAAACCAAAAAATGGGGGCGACCTGGATTTTATCCTTAGAATGGGGTCAAGCTAAAGATAGCTCTACATAAATTTGGGTCAACTGAGAAGTCGGCCCCCAGTTCGGACCCACTACTACATGGTAGAACTTGTCGGGAGACTTAATATAGGTTGGGCGAGCTTGGGAACTGTCGAAATAGCAGTGGAAAATAAATCACTCATCTTGGGCTTCTTGCGCACCTTTCCGTGCCTGGCTACAACATGATAATCCTTTCCTCTGAGTCTATCCATGTTGATCTCAAGTCGTTAAAGTATTTGTCAACTTCCATTTCCAAGAAAAATGCTGTTCCAATGGAAGTTTGACCCTCCACGATAGATTATTTGCTCACCGCTCCAACACCAACCGATGAGAACGTCATTGAGGCATCTTTTCAGCACCCGCACATTGTGTGATTGTGTAATGCACATCATCTCCATGGTAAGTTGCATCATTGACATGCCTTCGAATCGGCCCACATCTAGGCAATGGATGTTGTTTTTGCACTACGCCCCTGCCCCATAGTACAAAAATGCAACCTTGGAGTCATGCAAGCATCAACGATGGACACATTTTGCCTGTGCTCTTATTTTACTGACCCCAGCCACCGACCTACCTCCCATAATGGTCTCATGGGCTGTAACTCATGCCCGCAACCCTGCCTTTTTTGCCCCACTGGATGCTCCATTTGATGCCAGTAAGAGAACCCCTCCTTGAGAACAGCCATAACTCATGCTCCAAGTAGTCATCGCTCGCTATTCCTTTTACCTCTTTTCAATTGACGTATGAACGTTGGCCTCAGTTGTATGGTTCAACATCTTAGCAAGCTGCTTCCCCTCCTGCTCGTCATTGTCGTTGTGCTAACGATGTCCCCTAGTCTCGCGGTTGGAATTACCCATGCCACACTGCTGTTAATAGTGCGTGGCTAAAGTACCCGCGTACGTGTATAAGCGCAACTATCTGTCAGGAGATGCATGGCCTCCTGAGCTTCGTCACATTGTCAGCGTGTTCTTTGCCAATTTTTTAAACACAACTATAGTGCCAGACATGTTTGCAAACATTTAGGGCGGGCTACTATGGTCTATGCCAAGTAGCCAAGGTCAACGGGACAGGGTTGGCGAGATGGGATCCTATTACTGGATCAGGAAGTGTTGGAAGAGGTCCATCTCGTCGGAAAGGATGGTATCATGAGTTATAAGGACAAGGGTTTCGTCTGGCTCAAGCACTACTACCGAGTGTGGCCCCATGAGATGGCTTAGGATGGCTTGGCCGCCAACGCAATCAATGTTGTGGAAGGAGCATGTCATTATGATGGTGCACATTTGGAACCAACTATCTCAAATTCATACTCCTTAAACAGTGTGCACCAAACTTAGCCATGCACGAAATGTTTTAAAGTAATTTCCTCACATGCCATTCTCAAACTATGGAAGGTGACAAGTACCTTCCAAAAAAAGCTATCATCAATGTTTCCATTCACACGTCATACAAAGGCACCTCACCACGATTTTCATTTCCAAGAATTTTTTCTTCCTGTTTATCATGGATGGTAACAAAGTTCACACATTTTCAAAATAAAGAAAATAAGATTCCTTTCATAATGAAGAGTTCGACCTCAGGAAAATTTTGAGTCCAACGGCTCGATTAGGCAGTCCCTTTTGCTTATTTCAAAACCACAGGGGGGGTGACGACCAATCTCATGAACCGAGAAGCCCTATTGTTTAATCTCAGCAATAAGGTCCAGAATCACGACGCGGTCTAGTCGGGGGTTGACATCAGCCGTTGACTGACCGAAGCGAAGGCTGAGGCAACGCCAGGTGCAAGACTCGTTTAACCATTTTGTGAGCAACTGCACCGGGAACTTGTACATTTGATCTTTCACGATCATCTTTGAGTACCGGTTTGTCTTGCACAATCTCTTACACCTTTTTTTGGCACAACTATGCGAGATGGAAATGACCATGCTGCCCATCCACTGTACTGATGAGCTTGCTGTAATGGGGAGGATCTCTGGACTCGTAGAATAACTGGCTATCGCAAGTTGCAAGGCCCTCTCACGGGCCCTCACGTTGCTCATCGCTTGAATGTAGGGAGTGCAGCACGTGGCTGGAACCACGTGGATCAGGGATGGGTCCCTTGCGAGGACGATTGGTCGGGATAGCCTGAGGGTCGAAGACCCTCAAGCACCGTGGTTTTGGCCTAGTTGGCCAAGGATTTTGTCCAATCCAGTATAGTTTAAGTTTGAAGAAATTTTTAAAAAATATCTTATGGAAAGAAAATCAAAGAACTGAATCTCTAATAAAATACATATAGACCACAAATTTTCTTGTTTTGTACATCATAACACACATTTTCAAAACAATTATGCGTAAAAATGTTGGAATGTTACTTTTCTCGATATTTTTCATACACATTAGGCTCTGCATGATTTGTTTTCATAGTTCACATATCATCTCACTTCCAAAGCTATAGTCTCAGGACCGACCGAGAAAAGCCATAATTTCAGACAGGGAAAAGCCATATGTTTGCTCACCCCCGTCCTCATCGACCCCATGACAAGTACGTGGGGAGTGAAGGAGACTGCGTATGGTTGTTTGTGGGCATTATCCCTGTCTCTATACATTAGTGTGTTTTTGTTCAAGATAGATCCACAAAGTTCCTGATTGCACTTGTGTAAAAAAATATTACAAAATGATATGCAAACATTACACTTCCATACATACTCACAGTATTCACTTAAGAGGTGAGGAGAGGAGGATATTCGGTTCTAGTGCCACCCTCCCCCTCCTCTAGGAGAGAATCGCATGGGACGAGTGATTGTGGAAGTGGACATCAAATGGCAAATGAGAAACTAGGAGTAGTATACAAGTACACAGGTTGAAAGCATGCCTATTCATAGGCGATGCATCTCAATTGACAGTCAGCGAGTGTTCAAAAGTATAACGCATCTAATGATTCCAAGAATTCGACTATGTTTATGACGGTCAACTTACGCCATAAGATATCACTCTTTGCCGTCATCGAACAGCCATCAGCGGCAAATCATTGGAAGAGATAGGCTTTGAAACGACACTTCTTGGGACTCATCGAACTGGCCTCGGCCAGGCGAGGCCTGACACCCAACTCTTATGTTGTCCATGTTTGGATGCTGGGGGAGGGGGGTTGTTTACAGTTGACCGCACAACTACATGTAGTTGTGCCGTGTCTTAGGTAATCCGACAGCTAGCTTGCCACTCTAGCGGCAGGTTGATTTCAAGGCTGACACACGAGCGGCGGCTTTCTTCTTGACAACCAACCGAGTATGTCAAGAGAATCACTTCAAATAGGTCAAAAGACGAGCTTTGACCTGGTACTATTCTCGAGTGACTTCCAAGTAAAAATCTACAATAGGAATAAAATATAAATTTGTAATAAGTAATGTCTTTTCATAGAATAACATGTCTTCTTTATCACTAGAGATGTCCAACATAGCAAATTATTGCCTGAAAATTCTCAAAATAGATGTCTATTCCAGTAAGCCCTTACCTCATGTTCTTTTTGTTTATCCAAGGATACTGTTAAATATATACTCGTAGAAATCTCTAGATGAAGTGGTCATAAATGGTGTGTTTCAAATTTAATGTACATATACATCAGTGCATACCTTCACCAACAACATAATCAGTTTCTTTAACACCTCCATATCCACCTCCCATGTACACTATTACCTGAAATCCCACAATCCCATCAAACTCTCGCCTTGCACACAAATTATCATGCAATAGTGAATTTTTGAACTCTCAACAAACTCACCCATGCATTCACCTCCACATGCAGTTCCCACATCACTTTCACCCAAGGGAATATGATAATATCCAACAAACCATACTCTATGACAAGGTTTGAGAAGATACTAATTTTATGATTGGAAACAATAATCAAAACATGAATATTCCCTACTCATAAACTTCCATACTAGTGTACACCTTGACCCATGATCTCTCCTCTCGGGCACACTCCTCTTGCTTAGGTGATATAGAATTCTATGCTAGTGTATGGTTCAAGGAGAAACCAATTCATTCATTTGTAGACATCAACATTCACTAACCACGTTCTCTTTTGGCCTCCACTCTCAATCCTCCCACTTAACTATAACATAGCCTGGTAGGCACTGTACATTAATGTATATTCTCATCCCCACCACAGTCAATCTTTCGCACACCTTCTCATACACTTTCCACATGCACTTTCACCCCAAATCCCCTCTACACCTGCCAGAATCGTCTTTCCTAAACCATTCAACATTTTACACTAGTTCATAGATTTATGTGCAACTGACGTACCTCAACATAGACCTCCACATTTACTCCCTACTCACACTGTCAGTCCCCTCTCCCCTCCCCCCTCCCAACCTAACCCTAGACGAATCCTATATGCATTGTAAACTAGTGTAACATGTTATTACCACCACACGTCTACATTCATACATCTCCATATTCACTATCCATATGCATTTCCACATATCAACCTCCCCTCCCCTCCCATCCACCTCAATCCACAAAATCCATTACAATAGTGTGCATGTATACTCTGATATCGTTCTATCAATCCTACACCTTCTTATTCACTCTCCGAATACATTTTCACACCACACACCCCCTGATACACCATCCATCCATCCTCCTTAAACTGAACATAAACTTGAACACTCGTATACACCTTCATTCATATTATACTATGATACTTTTATACCTCCTCATACATTCCCCACGTATACTTTCACCTAAACCCCCTCCCCATATGACACACTCCTCTTGCTGATATAACATGATGTTGTACACTAGTACGTGGTTTGAAGAGAAGCCAGTTCATTCATTTGCACACATCAACATTCACTACCCACGTAAAATTTCAGCCTCCACACTCCCTCCTCCCACTTAACTCCAGCCTTTCCCTTTAAGACAATGTACGCTAATGCATATCTTCATCCTCACCACAATCAATATTTTGTACACATCCTAATACACTGTCCAGATGCACTTTCACACCAAATTCCCTCGCCACCCTCCACATTCCTCTTGCCTAAACCATGAAATGTTCCACACAACCACAGTTATATGTGCAACTAACATACCTCAAAATACACCTCCACATTTCCTTCCCGCTTAGACTTTCAGCCGTCTCCAACGGAACTTTAGAATTACACTAAATACATTGTGCACTAGTGTAATATGTCGTTATCACCATACGTATGTATTCATATACCTCCATGCTCACTCACCATATGCACTTTCAACATAAAAGACTCCCCTCCCCTCCAATCCACCTTTGGCTCAATTCATAGAACCGGTTACACTGGTGTACATGTATACTCTCATATCACTCTATCACTCCTTCACTTCCGTGTGCACTCTCCACAAACCCCTTGATACACCGTCCACCCATCCTCCTCTGAATCAAGCAAAGCTACATTGTTAACAAGTGTATAACTTCCTAGAACCTTCTCATCACACAAATTTCATTCATACATGTTTTTTCTAGTGAATAAAATGGCTTTGGTTGACTCTACCTCATGGTGCGGGCCCCCACCCGGGAGATGAAATGCTTGCTCTATCTTGGGATAACAAAGCAGAAAATGAGGTGGATGATGATGGAATGGATGAAATCAAGATGTGGGAGCAGAATGGTGGTGGGACTGAGCCGTTAGTGGATCTCAACATTGATGTGGATGCCGATGACGATGACACTGACGGCATGAACGACTCGGGCCTACGCTGGCATGGCAAGATTCTGAAAACATGGACGAGATTTTGATAGCCATGGGCATTTTAGACCCAACGTCCATCTTTCCAGGCTAACAAGCAGGTGGAGGTTTTGCATGAGCCATACTTCTGCACGGGTGCTAAGGCAGCGGCAAGCATTCGCGCACCTGGAGCTGCAGTAGTAGAAGCAAGATGTGATGGCGCTGACAGGGGCACCGCCGTGTTGGGGTATGTGGCTCGCCGTCATGTGGCTTGCCGTCGGTCTTCCAAGCGGGACGGCTGACGTGAGTGCACCACTTTGCCCTACCATGCCAGCAAACTCTGGCAGCAACAACGTTAACATGGCAGCTGCACAGCAGGGGACACAGGCACCACCAGCTGGATGGGGAGGAGCTACCTCTGTTGCGGCCGTAGCTGCCAAGGGCCCGGGCATCGCTTACTAGGCCACTCCAGTCCTGCCCAACGGTGCAGGTGTTGATGTTAGCTCCGGGCCGGGCAGCAGTCAGTCAAAGGGGGAGTTGGGGGGTGAAGCAGCTGCACACATCATGAAGAAGGGGCTGAGTTCACCTATTGGCCGCCGTAAGAGCGATCTGTTGGCAGGGAGTGTCAGCAAGGCTGGATTCGAACTGAAACAATTTCTCAACCACATGGTTGGAGCAGACTATGGTCCTTGGATGCAGCAGCCCAGTCCTATTGTCAACAAAAACCGAGAAGTGAGCCCCAGCCGCAAGGCTGAGCTACTCATTTTTCTTTCTGAGCACCCTCAGATTGCCGAAGCATTTGTGGAGGCTGAAACCAATGTCCAAAATTTTTGGAGCCTGAAGCCAGCACCATAACTTGGTGAGTTTCTATCCACTTCTTGCACTTGAATTCCTCCTTGAAATCATGGTCTAAACCTGCTTGTAATGAACTAATATTGACTTGTGTTATGCGTATTGTAATGCATGGTGGAAAGCATGTCGGTCTACATCAATGAAGATAGTTCCATTGTGCTTCCACTGTTTGTCACGTGGAATTTTTCATGGGGTCGGGGTTGGTTGTATTAAGAGCGTACTCAGAGTGCCCTCAGTGCAAGAGTATACAAGAGGCTGCCGTGTCAAAGAGGTCATACGACCATGGCAATGCTGCTTGTTGCAAGGCTAGATTGCAGCCGCCCAAATTTGAGATATTGTTGTGTTGTGGCTACTCGTAGTCCCATGTATTTCTGTCCATGACCTATGCTGAAGCATTTTGCATGGATATGAATGCATATTTTTTGACCAATTTAAGTAATGGTGCCCATGAACATGTCACAAAAAAATAGAAAGAGATCTTGCAATTACAAAGATTGTCTACACTAGACCACTCTTTGAAATGATATCGTGACAGTCCATGTGGCAGTCCATGTGACAATCCTTAGGAGTCTTCCTCCATGACTGACATTCCTACTATGGGAATTTCATGGTCATTAATGTGCGCAACTAGATAAAGACTGTGGTTCAAAGCCATTTCATGATGTATAGCATGCATAATATGGAACAAAGAGAGCATGTAGAGCATGCATAGTTTGGAAGTAGATGAGTTTAGGTCTTGAGCATGCACTTGCACAATGGTCAGAGAGTAATAGGCAAAGCCAAACATGCCTGCCATGCGTTCTATCCCCTCTGAGCATGTGGAGCAACATAGGCCAAGTACATGCCACATGCAATGGTCATCCTCCACTGACTTGCCTCCTCTACATCATGCAAACCAGCTGGAGGGGACAAATTTGGTCATGCTGCCACTGCTGAGGCTCCTCGATGTCAACCTAAAATCATCACAGTACCCATGAGCCTGTCCAGAGCACTTGATGAAAATATTTTGCAAGATGCAAGCTGCCACAACAATGTCACGCTACACGTGGAGTGATCACCCCTCCATGTCATGCAAAACCTGAAAATTGTGCTTCAACTGTACTGGCACTACTCTAGTATGTAAAGACGAGTGAAAATATTGAACAATTTCTGCGGAGTTTCCGGCCCCAACTGGGCACCCTCGATCCCCTCATCACGAAGATGGTACATCACACCAGGAAATGGATTGTGGACAGACTTGGTGAGAGTAAAGCCTGTGTCTGAAAGGTAGCAATTTCCCTCGGATATGGCAAAACCGTTCACTGAAACATTGCCTAGAACCCAGCTGTGGTGCGCTCTTCCCTCCCAACATGCGTGCACCCAAGTGATGCTTTCATCAAAGCTCACAGCCAATAGCACATGATGTGTCTTCTAGGACTCAAGGTTGAATTAGGACTGCTGCTGATGCATGGGAATCCATGTCCAAATATGCACATGGTCAAGGGCACCCACTTAATCCTTGAACCATGGGAAGAAGCACATCAGCCGAAAATCTTTGACTGAACAATCGACTCATCCAACGGCGTGATGACAAAGGGTCCACGAAGCATAATTTGATGAAGGACGTGCCGGATATGACGGCGAATGTCTCACAGGAGAGCTAAAAAGCCTCCACACTTCTCCTCTGACCCTTGCTATCAGTTATAGCCGTCAGAAAGGTGGCAACAGACTCCTCCACGGACACCCAAGGGATTGATGCCAGTCCAAATTCTGTGAGCATACGGACGTGGACGTCAAACCTCCATGGATCTAAGCAGAGAATGTCACATACCCGTCACACATTGCTCCCATGAAGCAGCAGTTCAGACGTGTATTGATGGCCTGTTAGGGCATGCAAAAAAATGGCTTCTTCAGGTGTGGGAGACATGCCAGAATGCACAAAAAAATGCCCAGAAGTGTTGTGTTGGCCTCCAGTTCAGAGTCCATGACGGAGGGCTGTGCCAGGTTAGTGGCTCAGTTTATATTCATCCCCTCAAGAGTTCTTTTGAAACAATTGATGTGAATAGTCACATGCGTGAGTGTGGAGCAAGTCAAAAGGTTTCCGTGTCGTTGAAACAGATCAGACCACACTATGCTAGATGGACACTTACACATAAACACAGTGACTTCCAAAAGCCTATCTCTGACCCTTTAAGTGTCATCAAGTCAAGGAGAATTCAGGCCAGAGATCCAAGGGACATGGACAGGGCTTCGACAGGAGCAAAGAATTGCAGACTACTTGGTCAAAGAAATTGTGGAAAATTTTTCATAGGATTTTAGGGCTGACATTGAGTTGACCAAGAACAACGATTGGTCGAATGGGTGGTTTTCCCTCCATCACGAGATTGTATAAGGTGCTTAGGGAACATTCTAAGTGGCATTTGAAGTTTTATCATGTTGCTCCTATAGTATCCTGATCAGCCAGAGAGTTGCCTACACCAACTGAGAGGGCAGTAACAAGACCACACCTCCCAAAATCATCACGGGTCAATGCCCCATCCCATCACTTACTTTGGAACCAAAAAAATGGCTTAACAACACAAACATGATTAAAAGGGAACCCATTGCACATTTCTTGACATGGGGAAGGAAAAAGGTAGCATACAAGGGACTCCTGCCCCCTTATTGGCAAGACAAGTTGGTAGCATACGGTCATTTATTTCTACATGTAATTCCTTCTCCTACTGACTTTTGGTTCCTCAACTCTTTTCTTGAAGAACTATCACAAAGAGGTGAAGTAACTCACACTATTGGGCTTTTGACGTCATGAACCTGGCTGTCCAAGGGACGACTCATTAGCCTCGGCCAATGATAAAGGAATAGCGAGTTTCATCTGCTCCCCAAAATCGTCCAGGATCGGCATAGCGCCTGCCAAACCTGTGTCCACTCCCGGGCCAACCTCATTGCCAGGCTGCCCAGCTTCAACTCCCACTCAAGAAGCTCAAACACCACCATCAGCACCAACACGATCCCCATCGGCAGCAACAGTTGCGAAGGTAGTGGCAATGCTGCTACAAGAAGCAACAACAAAGGCATCTCCATTGCCGACAACAGTAAAGATCGCGGCACGGTTGGGACAAAACCAATCGAGAAAATAGTTTGGAGCTCCTATGTTTCCCAGCTGCACCTACGGTCCCGAGAAAGATCCACTAGGGTCGTGGAAGAGAGCAGTGGCGCTTCTCCCCTCCCTTGCTGTCTTGAAAATGATGTGTGAGTAATTCCCTCAACATGAGAGGGAAAAGGGGGAGGGAGGGAGAGGGGGAACTTTGAGCCTCAGAGGGCCAAGGCATGAACGGAGATGGAAGGCAAGGACCCAAATGAGCCCGAGAAGGGTCGTAGGGACAACAACATAACAACATCTCTCGACCCATTGTGCTAAAGGTGGAGGCAATGAAGACAATGAGAAAGAAAACATTTCCTTGAAAGAGAAGAAAGGATAGTAAAATCGTGATTTCATAACGATGACCTGGCCGCTGGCGTGTTGTTGTCTGAAGGTTTCTTTCTTGTCATGTGGTTACCTCAAGAGTAGGATGTAAATCCACCTGTCTTTACTCCAACCTCAGTAGGCAGGGATGCACAAGAGGGATAATACAACCAACTGAGGGATGAAGGCATTGTGAGTATGTGAGGGTAAAGATGTCATTGAAGGATCCGCACCCGCGCATGGCGTTAATCTCGACACTCTCTAGCTTACCCAGGTTTATCCTGTTTACAGTAAGACCTATTCAAATGGCTGATTCATGGCAAACAATCAAATGGCGGAAAACCCCCTACCATTTGGTTCGTCGGAGTTATTGGGTTTGCTAGGGAACCCGTATAAAGTCAGCCCGCCGTTGTGAGTAGAGTGTGTGAGATGGGGTCAATGACAACTTGGGTATGTGCTATAAAGAAATTGAACGATAGAGGTTGAAGGAGCCGGTAGGAGTGGTGAAGTTGGGGAGGGGAGAGGCTGCTCCGGACACATCAACTGTAGCAACGTCGAGAGAAAAAGGCTTTGACAAGTTGCGAAAAGTGGGTACTTCGATACAAGACGAGACACGGGCGGTCTGTGGGGTAGATGGAATGTGGGGAGGGTGGGGAGGGGTGTTGGAGAGGGGGATGCAGTATGGAAGGTGGGGAGGGGGAGAGGCTACTCCGGGTCCATCAGCTACAACCGTTGCCGTTGTGTGTGCATGGGTGAGTTACTCGTGACAAGGGAGTAGTGAGTATTCTTTTTCGAAAGTCCAGTGACACCACACATTTGTAGCAATTGGCTGCAGAAGACGTCGAGTGAGGCGAGATGGCCATACACTTGTTGTAAATCCCTTGAGAGGTACATCATCACTTTAAAATATGTCTCACAAATGTTTCTTACACCCCAACCCTCCACAAAACATCTCACACTCCAACCCTCCGCAAAATGTATGACACTCCAATGTCTCGCCAAAATATGTCACACCCTTCAAATTACGCAGAATCCTCTCACCACTCATCGCTGTCACTGTTGACGCTCTAAGAGGCCCATCTTTGCTCCAAAAGTCTGTTCACGGGATGTTTCACACTCTCATGCCTTGAAAAAGAATCGCTTTGCATAACATTGCTTTGCATAGCCCACCAACAGCAGTAGCGAATGAGGCGGATATGTTGCTTGCGGAGTGCACATTTGCTGTCGATGCTCCCGCAACCGCCATGTCTACCCTTCGCTGCTCTGCCTCGTGCTCCTGAGGATGTATCCCAAGCAACAGACGCATATAGAGATAGCACGGTGAAAGAAAAGTAAGAACACAGTAAGTGCACATCACAAGAAAAGTAAGAACACAGTAAGTGCACATCACAAGAAAAGTAAGAGCATTGTAAGAGCATACTAAGTGCCACTGCACAGCAAGGGCAGTGCACCCTTATGGTGGGGAAGGCAGAACATTGTTGACGATTGACATTCGCTTCCACAGAGGCTACTCCTATTTCTTTGCCTACTCTCCCTCGTGATCTTGAGTAAACCTAACATTTTTTTTTAAAACGCTTCGCAAAGCATTAAAATTCATGCGCGAAACAAAAAAAATTCTTGAGAGTGTTGCGACAAACCACCACGGTCTTAAGCATGTTACGGCAAACCATTTGTACAATGTCTCCAATGTCGCTTCGACGTCAACGATTGCGTTTCCCCTCAACTGTCTTCGTCCGAGAAAGCACCACCTCATTTTCAGGTGTGCTTGGTGACGCACTTGACGTGAATAGTTGTTTCCCTGAGTGTAAAGCAAGTAAAGGTCATTACGTGTCACAAACTGACAGGAAAAACATCAGGCTAGATGGACATTAACACAAAACAATGACTGGCCAAAAACCTATCTCTAACCTCCAGATGTCCTGGAGTCTGTAAGAGCTCAAGCTTGAGATCTTACGGACATGGACGGGGCTCCAACCATGAGGAGCAAATAATCACAGATGCCTCAGTGAAGGAAAACGTAGGCAACATTGCCAACCGCATTATTGCCAACGTGGAGAAGAACAAACCACGGGTCATTTGAGTACTTGTCCCTGCTTTTTGAGATGGTACAAGGTGCTTAGGAAGCATTCAAGGTGGCATTCGAACATCATGTGGCTCCAACAATGTCGTGACCCGCTGACGAGTCGCCTCCGCCAACCGGGAGGGCCTCACAAGCCAGTGACCACGGCTTCCAAGCCCAAGAAGGGTCAATGCCCCAGCCCAACATTTATTAATGGAAATAACCCAACTGGCTTCGCCTAAAAAAAACATGATTGAGAGACCCCACTGGGACATTTTCTTGACATGGAGAAGGCAAAGAGTAACAAGGGTCTCCTACTTCCCGGGTGGCAGACAAGTTGGCACTATACACGCAATAACTCTTTCTCCCATGCACTTCTTCTGTCTAAACTCATTGTTTCAGAGACTTGTCACAAAAGAGGTGAAGAAACGGACAGTGTCGGCCTAAAATAGCGTCATGAATCCGGCTGCCTCAGGGAGGACTCCTCGGCCTCGGCCAATGAGAGAGCGAGAGCGAGTCTCATCTGCTCCTCGAAATCGTCCGGGATCGGCAGAACACTGCCAAAGGCGCCCGCCGCGTCTGTTCCCGGGCGAACCTCATCGCCGCGCTGCCCAGCTTCAACTCCCGCTCGAGAAGCACCAGCACCAGCACCATCGGCAGCAACAGCTGCGGCGGTAGTGGAGTTGCTGCTGCTGGGAGCTGCAGCAGAAGCATCTCCACCGCCGGCAGCAGCGGAAGCCGCGGCACCGTCAGGATAAAGTCGGGCGAGCAAATACTCTGGAGCTCCTGCTTCGCCCTGCTGCTGCAGCGGCGGTGGTGGTGCCGAGAGAGATCCACGAGGGTCTTGAGGGGCAGCAGAGGTGCTTCTCCCGTCCCTCGCCGTTTCGATAGTGGTGTGCGAGTGATTCCCTGAGCATGAAAGGGAAAGGGGGAGGGAGGGAGGCGGGAAATCTGGAGCCCAAAAAGGCGGG
>SZWC01018939.1:37191-54745 GCA_023375785.1 Penium margaritaceum | reverse complement strand
AACTCTGGCACAACACTGGCACACCTCTGGCAAAATTCTGGCACAACTCTGGCACAACTCTGTTACAACTCTGGCACAAGTCTGTCACAAGTCTTGCACAACTCTGGCACAAGTCTGGCACAACTCTGGCACAATTCTGGCACAACTCTGCCACAACTCTGGCACAACTCTGGAACAACTCTGGCTCAACTCTGGCACAACTCTGGCACAACTCTGGCAAAACTCAAGCACAACTCTGGCACAGCCCTTGCACAACTCTGGCACAACTCAAGAACAGCTCTAGCACAACTCTGGCACAACTCTGGCACAACTCTGGCATAACTCTGGCACAACTTTGGGACAACTCTGGCTCGACTCTGACAAAACTCTGAAACCACTCTGGCACACCTCTAGCATAACTATGGCAAAATGCTGGCACGACTCTCGCACAACTCTGGCACAACTCTGGCACAACTCTGGCACAACTCTGGCACAACTCTGGCACAACTCTGGCACAACTCTGGCACAACTCTGGCACAACTCTGGCACATCTCTGGCACAACTCTGGGACAACTCTGGCTCAACTCTGGCACATCTCTGGCACAACTCTGGGACAACTCTGGCTCAACTCTGGCACATCTCTGGCACAACTCTGGGACAACTCTGGCTCAACTCTGGCACATCTCTGGCACAACTCTGGGACAACTCTGGCTCAACTCTGGCACATCTCTGGCACAACTCTGGGACAACTCTGGCTCAACTCTGGCACATCTCTGGCACAACTCTGGGACAACTCTGGCTCAACTCTGGCACATCTCTGGCACAACTCTGGGACAACTCTGGCTCAACTCTGGCACATCTCTGGCACAACTCTGGGACAACTCTGGCTCAACTCTGGCACATCTCTGGCACAACTCTGGGACAACTCTGGCTCAACTCTGGCACATCTCTGGCACAACTCTGGGACAACTCTGGCTCAACTCTGGCACATCTCTGGCACAACTCTGGGACAACTCTGGCTCAACTCTGGCACATCTCTGGCACAACTCTGGGACAACTCTGGCTCAACTCTGGCACATCTCTGGCACAACTCTGGGACAACTCTGGCTCAACTCTGGCACATCTCTGGCACAACTCTGGGACAACTCTGGCTCAACTCTGGCACATCTCTGGCACAACTCTGGGACAACTCTGGCTCAACTCTGGCACATCTCTGGCACAACTCTGGGACAACTCTGGCTCAACTCTGGCACATCTCTGGCACAACTCTGGGACAACTCTGGCTCAACTCTGGCACATCTCTGGCACAACTCTGGGACAACTCTGGCTCAACTCTGGCACATCTCTGGCACAACTCTGGGACAACTCTGGCTCAACTCTGGCACATCTCTGGCACAACTCTGGGACAACTCTGGCTCAACTCTGGCACATCTCTGGCACAACTCTGGGACAACTCTGGCTCAACTCTGGCACATCTCTGGCACAACTCTGGGACAACTCTGGCTCAACTCTGGCACATCTCTGGCACAACTCTGGGACAACTCTGGCTCAACTCTGGCACATCTCTGGCACAACTCTGGGACAACTCTGGCTCAACTCTGGCACATCTCTGGCACAACTCTGGGACAACTCTGGCTCAACTCTGGCACATCTCTGGCACAACTCTGGGACAACTCTGGCTCAACTCTGGCACATCTCTGGCACAACTCTGGGACAACTCTGGCTCAACTCTGGCACATCTCTGGCACAACTCTGGGACAACTCTGGCTCAACTCTGGCACATCTCTGGCACAACTCTGGGACAACTCTGGCTCAACTCTGGCACATCTCTGGCACAACTCTGGGACAACTCTGGCTCAACTCTGGCACATCTCTGGCACAACTCTGGGACAACTCTGGCTCAACTCTGGCACATCTCTGGCACAACTCTGGGACAACTCTGGCTCAACTCTGGCACATCTCTGGCACAACTCTGGGACAACTCTGGCTCAACTCTGGCACATCTCTGGCACAACTCTGGGACAACTCTGGCTCAACTCTGGCACATCTCTGGCACAACTCTGGGACAACTCTGGCTCAACTCTGGCACATCTCTGGCACAACTCTGGGACAACTCTGGCTCAACTCTGGCACATCTCTGGCACAACTCTGGGACAACTCTGGCTCAACTCTGGCACATCTCTGGCACAACTCTGGGACAACTCTGGCTCAACTCTGGCACATCTCTGGCACAACTCTGGGACAACTCTGGCTCAACTCTGGCACATCTCTGGCACAACTCTGGGACAACTCTGGCTCAACTCTGGCACATCTCTGGCACAACTCTGGGACAACTCTGGCTCAACTCTGGCACATCTCTGGCACAACTCTGGGACAACTCTGGCTCAACTCTGGCACATCTCTGGCACAACTCTGGGACAACTCTGGCTCAACTCTGGCACATCTCTGGCACAACTCTGGGACAACTCTGGCTCAACTCTGGCACATCTCTGGCACAACTCTGGGACAACTCTGGCTCAACTCTGGCACATCTCTGGCACAACTCTGGGACAACTCTGGCTCAACTCTGGCACATCTCTGGCACAACTCTGGGACAACTCTGGCTCAACTCTGGCACATCTCTGGCACAACTCTGGGACAACTCTGGCTCAACTCTGGCACATCTCTGGCACAACTCTGGGACAACTCTGGCTCAACTCTGGCACATCTCTGGCACAACTCTGGGACAACTCTGGCTCAACTCTGGCACATCTCTGGCACAACTCTGGGACAACTCTGGCTCAACTCTGGCACATCTCTGGCACAACTCTGGGACAACTCTGGCTCAACTCTGGCACATCTCTGGCACAACTCTGGGACAACTCTGGCTCAACTCTGGCACATCTCTGGCACAACTCTGGGACAACTCTGGCTCAACTCTGGCACATCTCTGGCACAACTCTGGGACAACTCTGGCTCAACTCTGGCACATCTCTGGCACAACTCTGGGACAACTCTGGCTCAACTCTGGCACATCTCTGGCACAACTCTGGGACAACTCTGGCTCAACTCTGGCACATCTCTGGCACAACTCTGGGACAACTCTGGCTCAACTCTGGCACATCTCTGGCACAACTCTGGGACAACTCTGGCTCAACTCTGGCACATCTCTGGCACAACTCTGGGACAACTCTGGCTCAACTCTGGCACATCTCTGGCACAACTCTGGGACAACTCTGGCTCAACTCTGGCACATCTCTGGCACAACTCTGGGACAACTCTGGCTCAACTCTGGCACATCTCTGGCACAACTCTGGGACAACTCTGGCTCAACTCTGGCACATCTCTGGCACAACTCTGGGACAACTCTGGCTCAACTCTGGCACATCTCTGGCACAACTCTGGGACAACTCTGGCTCAACTCTGGCACATCTCTGGCACAACTCTGGGACAACTCTGGCTCAACTCTGGCACATCTCTGGCACAACTCTGGGACAACTCTGGCTCAACTCTGGCACATCTCTGGCACAACTCTGGGACAACTCTGGCTCAACTCTGGCACATCTCTGGCACAACTCTGGGACAACTCTGGCTCAACTCTGGCACATCTCTGGCACAACTCTGGGACAACTCTGGCTCAACTCTGGCACATCTCTGGCACAACTCTGGGACAACTCTGGCTCAACTCTGGCACATCTCTGGCACAACTCTGGGACAACTCTGGCTCAACTCTGGCACATCTCTGGCACAACTCTGGGACAACTCTGGCTCAACTCTGGCACATCTCTGGCACAACTCTGGGACAACTCTGGCTCAACTCTGGCACATCTCTGGCACAACTCTGGGACAACTCTGGCTCAACTCTGGCACATCTCTGGCACAACTCTGGGACAACTCTGGCTCAACTCTGGCACATCTCTGGCACAACTCTGGGACAACTCTGGCTCAACTCTGGCACATCTCTGGCACAACTCTGGGACAACTCTGGCTCAACTCTGGCACATCTCTGGCACAACTCTGGGACAACTCTGGCTCAACTCTGGCACATCTCTGGCACAACTCTGGGACAACTCTGGCTCAACTCTGGCACATCTCTGGCACAACTCTGGGACAACTCTGGCTCAACTCTGGCACATCTCTGGCACAACTCTGGGACAACTCTGGCTCAACTCTGGCACATCTCTGGCACAACTCTGGGACAACTCTGGCACAACTCTGGCAGAACTCTGGCACAACTCTGGCACACCTATGGCATAACTCTGGCACAACGCTGGCACAACTCTGGCACAACTCCGGCACCACTCTGGCACAACTCTGGCACGACTCTGGCACAACTCTGGCACAACTCTTGCACAACTCTGGCACAACTCTGGCACAACTCTGGCACACCTTTGGAAAAAATCTGGCAAAACTCTGGCACAACTCTGGCACAAAGCTGGCACATGTTTGGCACAACTCTGGCACAACTCTGGCACAAATCTGGCAAAACTCTGGCACAACTTTGGCACAACTCTGGCACAACTCTGACACAACTCTGGAACCACTCAGGCACAACTCTGGCACAACTCAAGCACAACTATGGTAAAACGTGGCACAACCCTGGCACAACTCTTGCACAACACTAGCACAACTCTGGCACAACTCTAGCACATCTCTGGCACAACTTTGGCACAACTCTGGCACAACTCTCGCACAACTCTGGCACAACTCTGGCACAACTCTGGCACAACTTTTGCACAACTCTGGCACAACTCTGGCACAAATCTGGCACAACTCTGGCACAACTCTTGCACAACTCCCGCACAGCACTCGCACAACTCTGGCACAACTCTGGCAGAACTCTGGCACAACTCTTGCACAACTCCCGCACAGCACTCGCACAACTCTGGCACAACTCTGGCAGAACTCTGGCACAACTCTTGCACAACTCCCGCACAGCACTCGCACAACTCTGGCACAACTCTGGCAGAACTCTGGCACAACTCTTGCACAACTCCCGCACAGCACTCGCACAACTCTGGCACAACTCTGGCAGAACTCTGGCACAACTCTTGCACAACTCCCGCACAGCACTCGCACAACTCTGGCACAACTCTGGCAGAACTCTGGCACAACTCTTGCACAACTCCCGCACAGCACTCGCACAACTCTGGCACAACTCTGGCAGAACTCTGGCACAACTCTTGCACAACTCCCGCACAGCACTCGCACAACTCTGGCACAACTCTGGCAGAACTCTGGCACAACTCTTGCACAACTCCCGCACAGCACTCGCACAACTCTGGCACAACTCTGGCAGAACTCTGGCACAACTCTTGCACAACTCCCGCACAGCACTCGCACAACTCTGGCACAACTCTGGCAGAACTCTGGCACAACTCTTGCACAACTCCCGCACAGCACTCGCACAACTCTGGCACAACTCTGGCAGAACTCTGGCACAACTCTTGCACAACTCCCGCACAGCACTCGCACAACTCTGGCACAACTCTGGCAGAACTCTGGCACAACTCTTGCACAACTCCCGCACAGCACTCGCACAACTCTGGCACAACTCTGGCAGAACTCTGGCACAACTCTTGCACAACTCCCGCACAGCACTCGCACAACTCTGGCACAACTCTGGCAGAACTCTGGCACAACTCTTGCACAACTCCCGCACAGCACTCGCACAACTCTGGCACAACTCTGGCAGAACTCTGGCACAACTCTTGCACAACTCCCGCACAGCACTCGCACAACTCTGGCACAACTCTGGCACTACTCGGGCACAACTCTGGCACAACTCTTGCACAACTTGGGCACAACTCTGGCACAACTCTGGCACAACTCTGGCGAAACTCTGGCACAACTCTTGCAAAACTCTGGCAGAACTCTGGCACAACTCTGGCACAACAATGGCATTACTCTAGCACAACTCTGACAGAACTCTGGCACAACTCTGACACAACTCTGGCACAACTCTGGTATATCTTAGGCATAACTCTGGCAAATCTCTGGCAAACCTGTGGCACAACACTGGCACAACTCTGGCACAACTCTGACACAACACTGACACAACTCTGGCACAAATCTGGCACAACTCTGGCACAAATGTGGCACAATGCTGGCACAAATCTAGCACATTTCTGGCACAACTCTGGCACACGTCTGGCACAACTCTGGCACAACTCTGGCACAACCCTGCCACATCTCGGGCTCAACTCTGGCACGGCCTAGGGATAAGTCCTGCACTACTTTGGCAAAACACCGGCACAACTCTTGCAAAATGCTCGCACAACTCTGGCAAAACTCTGGCACAGCTCTGGGACAACTCTGGCACAAATATGGCACCTCTGGCACAACTCTGGAACAAATCTGGCAGAACTCTGGCACAACTGTAGCACAATTCTGGCACCACTGTGGCACAAATCTGGCACGACTCTGGCACAACATTGGCACAACTCTGGCACAACTTTGGCACAACTCTTACACAACTCTGGCACAACTCTGGCACGACACTGGCACAACTCTAGCATAACTCTGGGATAACTCTTGCAAAACTCTGGCACTACTCTGGCACAACTCTGGCACAACTCTGACACAACACTGGTCAAACTCTGGCACAAATCTGGCACAACTCTGGCGAAAATCTGGCACAATTCTGGCACAAATCTGGAAGATTTCTGGCACAACTCTGGTACACCTCTGGCACAAATCTGGCACAACTCTGGTACAACTCTGGTACAACTCAGGCACCACTCTGCCACAACACTGGCACAAACATGGGATATATCTGGCACACCTTTGGCACAACTTCAGGACAACTCTGGCACAACGCTGCCACAATTCTGGCAAAGCTCTGGTACAACTCTTTCACAACTATGGCACAAATCTGGAAAATCTTTGGCACAACTCTGGCACAACTCTGGCACAACCCTGGCACAACTCTGGCACAACCCTGGCACAACACTAGCACAACTCTGGCACAACTCTGGCATGACACTAGCACAACTCTGGCAAAACTCTGGCGCATATCTGGCACAACTCTGGCACAACTCTGGCACAACCCTGTTACAACTCTGGCACAAGTCTGGCACAACTCTGGCACAACTCTGGCACAGCTCTGGCAGAACTCTGGCACAAGTCTGGCACAACTCAGGGACAACTCTGGAAAACTCTTGCATAACTCTGGCACAACTCTGGCATAACCCATGCACAACTCTGGCTCAACTCTGGCACAACTCTGGCACAACTCTGGCACAACTCTGGCACAACTCTGGCACAACTCTGGCACTTATCTTGCAAAACACTGGCACAACTCTGGCAGAACTCTGGCACGACTGTGGCACATCTCTGGCACAACTCTCACACAAAACTGGCACAAATCTGGCACAGCTCTGGTATAACTCTTGTACAACTATGGCACAACCCTGGAACAATTCTGGCAGAACTCTAGCACAGCTCTGGGACAACTCTGACAAAACACTGGCACAACCGTGGCACAACTCTGGCACAACACTCACAAAATCTTGCACAACTCTTGCACAACATTGGCACAACTCTCGCACAACACTGGCACAACTCTGGCACAATTAAGGAATAATTCTTGCTCAACACTGGCAAAACTCTGTCACAACACTGGAAAACCTCCAGTACAACTCTAGCACAAATCTTGCACAACTCTGCCACAAATATGGCACAGCTTTGGTACAAATCTGGCACAACTCTGGCACAACGCTGGCACAAGTCTGACACAACTCTGCCACAACTCTGGCACAACTCTGGGACAACTCTGGCACAAATCTGGCACAAATCTGGCACAATTCTGGCACATTTCTGGCAGAAATCTGGCACGTCTCTGGCAAAACTCTTGCAAAATTCTGTCACAACTCTGGGACAACTCTGGCACAACTCTGGCACAACTCTGGCACAACTCTGGCACAACTCTGGCACAACTCTGGCACAACTCTGGCACAACTCTGGCACAACTCTGGCACAACTCTTGCACAACTCTGGCACAACTCTGGTACAACTCTGGAAAAACTCTGAAACAACTCTGGCACAACCCTGGCACAACTCTGGCACAACACTTGCACAATCTGGGATAACTCTCGCACAACTCTGGCACAACTCTGGCAAAACTCTTGCAAAACTCTGCACAACTCTGCCACAACTCTGGGACAACTCTGGCACAACTCTGGTACAACTCTGGCACAACTCTGGCACAACTCTGGAACAACTGTGGCACAAATCTGGCACAACTCTGGCACAAATATGGCACATTGCGGGCACAAATCTTGCACAAATCTGGCACAACTGTGGCACAACTCTGGCACAACTCTGGCACAACTCTGGCACACTCTGGCACAACCCTGGCAGAACTCTGGCACAACTCCGGCACAACTCTGGCACAACTCTGGCACATCTTAGGCATAACTCTGGCACAACTCTGGCACAAGTCTGGCACAACTCTGGCACAACTCTGGTACCACTCTGGTATAACTCGTGCACAATTATGGCACAACCCTGGAACAAATTTGGCACAACTCTGGCACAACACTGGCACATCCGTGGAACAACTCTGGCACAACACTGGCAAAACTCTGGCACAACTTTGGCAGAACTCTTGCACAACACTGGCATACCTCTGGCATAACGCTGCCAGAACTTTGGCACAACTCGTCTACAACTCTGGCAGAACTCTGGCACAAATATGGGATAACTCTTGCATAACAATGGGAAAACTCCGTCACAACACTGGAAACACTCTGGCACAACTCTGGCACAACTCTGGCACAACTCTGGCACAACTCTGGCACAAATATTGCACAACTCTGGTACAACTCTGGCACAACTCTGGCACAACTCTGGCACAATTCTGTCAAAACTCTGGCACAACTCTGGTACAACTCTTGCACAACTATGGCTCAACTCTGGAACAACTCTGGCACATCTCTGGCACAACTCTTGCACAACTCTTGCACAATTCTGGCAGAACTCTTGCACAAATCTTGCACAACCTAGGCATAACTCTGGCACAGCTCTGGCAAAACTCTGGCACAACCCTGGCACAATTCTGGCACAACTGTGAAACAACTTTGGCACTTCTCTGGCACAACTCTGGCAAAACTCTGGAACAAATCTGGCACAAATCTAGCACACATCTGGCACATTTCAGGCACATTTCATGCACAACTCTGGCACAACGCTTGCACAACTCTGGCACAACTCTGGCACAACTCTGGCACAACTCTGGCATATCTCTGGCAGAACTCTGGCACAACTCTTGCACAACTCTGGCACAACTCTGGCACAACTCTGGCACAACTCTGGCATATCTCTGGCAGAACTCTGGCAAAAATCTGGCAAAACTCTGAAGCAACTCAGGCACAACCCTGGCACAACTCTGGCACAACACTGGCACAAAACTCGGATAACTCTCGCACAACTCTGGCACAACTCGGGAACAACGCTAGCACAACTCTGGCACAACGCTGGCACAACTCTGGCAGAACTCTGGCACAACTCTGGGACAATTCTGGCACCAGTCTGGAACAAATCTGGCAGAACTCTGGTACAACTCTTGAACAACTATGGCTCAACTCTGTGACAACTCTGGGACAACTCTGGCACAACTGTTGCAAAACTCTGGCACAACTCTCGCACAACTCTGGGAAAATTCTGGCACAACTTTGGCACAACTCTGGCACAACTCTGGCACAACTCCGGCACAAATCTGGCTCATCCTACGCATAACTCTGGCACAACTCTGGCAGAAATCTGGGACCACTTTGGCACAAAAATGGCACATTTCTTGCACAACTCTGGCACAACTCTGGCACAACTCTGGCACAACTCTGGCACAACTCTGGCACAACGCTGGCACAACTCTGGCACAACTCTGGCACAACTCTGGCACAACTCTGGCACGACTCTGGTATAACTCTTGCACAACTACGGCACAACTCTGGAAAAACTCTAGCACAACTCTGGCACAACTCTTGAAAAACTCTGGCAAAACTCTGTCATAACTCTGGCACAACTCTGGCACAACTCGGGTACAACTCTGGCACAACTCTGGCACAACTCTCGCACACCTCTGGCACAACTCTGGCACAACGCTGGTACAACTCTGAAAAAACTGTGTCACAACTCTGGTACAACTCTGGCACGACTCTGGCACAACGCTGGTACAACTCCAGCACAATTCTGGCACAACTCTGGCATAACTCTGGAACAACTCTGGCACAACTCTGGGACAACTCTGGCACAACTCTAGCACAAATCTGGCACAACTCTGGCACAACTCTGGCACAACTCTGGCGCAACTCTGGCACAACTCTGGAAAAACTCTGAAAGAACTCTGGCACAAACCTGGCACAACCCGGGCACAACCCTGGCAGAACACTGGCACAAAAGTGGGATAACTCTAGCACAACTCTAGCACAACGCTGTCACAACACTGGCACAACTCTGGCACAAATATGACACAATTCTGGAAACAGTCTGGCACAACTCTGGCACAACTTTTGTACAACTCTTGCACAACAATGCCTCAAATCTGGAACAACTGTGGGACAACTCTGGCACAACTCTTGAAAAACTCTGGCACAACTCTGGCACAACTCCGGCACGAATCTGGCACAACTCTGGCACAACTTAGGCATACCTCTGGCACAACGCTTGCAAACCTCGGGCACAACTCTGGCACAACTCTGGCACAACTCTGGCACTAATCTGGTACAACTCTGGCACAAAACTGGCACATTTCTGGCACAACACTGGCATAACCCTGGCACAACTCTGGATCAACTCTAGCACAACCCTGGCAGAACTCTGGCAAAACTCTGGCACAACTCTGGCACAACCCTGGCAAACGTCTGGACAACTCTGGCACAACTCTGGCACCACTCTGGCACAAATCAGGCAAAACACTGGCACAACTCTGGCAAAACTCTGGCACAACTCTGGCACAACTTTGGACCAACTCTTGCATAACTCTGGCAAAACACTGGCATAACCCTGGCACAACTCTGGATCAACTCTAGCACAACTATGGCAAAACTCTGGCACAACTCTGGCACAACTCTGGCACATTTCTGTCACAACTCTGGCACATCTGTGGCACAACTCTAGCACACCTCTGGCACAACTGTGGCACAAATCTGGCAAAACTCTGGCACAAATCTGGCACAACCGTGGCACAACACAGGCACAACTCTGGCACAACTCTGGCACAACTCTGGCACAACTTTGGCTTAACTCTGCCACAACTCTGGCACAACTGTGGAAAAAATTAGGAATAACTCTTGCACAAATCTGGAAAAACTCCGTCACAACACTGGAAAAACTCTGGTACAACTCTGGCACAACTCTGGCACAACTCTGGCACAACTCTGGCACAACTCTGGCACGACTCTGGTATAACTCTGGCACAACTCTGGCACAACTCTGGAACAACTCTGGCATAACGCTGGCATAACTCTGGCACACCTCTGGCACAACTCTGGCACAACTCTGGAACAACTCTGGCATAACGCTGGCATAACTCTGGCACACCTCTGGCACAACTCTGGCACAACTCTGGTTTAATTCTGGAACAACTCCGGAACAACTGGCAAAACTCTAGCACGACTCTAGTAGAACTCTGGCACAACTCTGGCACAACTCTGGCACAACTCTGGCACAACTCTGGCACAACTCTGGCACAACTCTGGCACAACTCTGGTACAACTCTGGCACAACTCTGGCACAACTCTTGCACAACTCTAGAACAACTCTGGAAAAACTCTGACACAACACGGGCACAACCCTGGCAAAACCCTGGCACAACTCTGGCAGAACTCTGGCACAAAACGCGGATAACTCTAGCACAACTCTAGCACAACGCTGGCACAACACTGGCACAACTCTGGCACAAATATGGCACAATTCTGGCACCAGTCTGGCACAACTCTGGCTTAACTTTGGTACAGCTCTTGCACAACTATGCCTCAACTCTGGAACAACTCTGGGACAACTCTGGCACAACTCTTGCAAAACTCTCGCACAACTCTGGCACAACTCTGGGATAACTCTGCCACAACACTGGCACAACTCTGGCACGAATCTGGCACAACTCTGGCACAACTTAGGCATACCTCTGGCACAACGCTGGCAAACCCTTGGCAGAACTCTGGCACAACTCTGGCACAACTCTGGCACTAATCTGGCACAACTCTGGCACAAAACTGGCACATTTATGGCACAACACTGGCACAACCCTGGCACAACCCTGGCACAACCCTGGCAGAACTCTGGCAAAACTCTGGCACAACTCTGGCACAACTCTGGCATAACTCTGGCACAACTCTGGCACAACTCTGGGACAACTCTGGCACAACTCTTGCAAAACTCTCGCACAACTCTGGCACAACTCTGGGATAACTCTGCCACAACACTGGCACAACTCTGGCACAACTCTGGCATAACTCTGCCACAACTCTGGCACAACTCTGGCACGAATCTGGCACAACTCTGGCACAACTTAGGCATACCTCTGGCACAACGCTGGCACAACTCTGGCAGAACTCTGGCACAACTCTGGCACAACTCTGGGACAACTCTGGCACAACTCTTGCAAAACTCTCGCACAACTCTGGCACAACTCTGGGATAACTCTGCCACAACACTGGCACAACTCTGGCACAACTCTGGCATAACTCTGGCACAACTCTGGCACAACTCTGGCACAACTCTGGCACGACTCTGGTATAACGCTTGCACAACTATAGCACAACTCTGGAAAAAATCTAGCACAACTCTGGCACAACACTGGCACAACTCTGGCACAACTATGGCACAACTCTGGCATAAAACTGGCACAACTGTGGCACAAATCTGGCACAACTCTGGCAAATCTCTGGCAAAATTCTGGCATAACTCTGGCATAACTCTGGCACAACTCTGGTACAACTCTTGCACAACTCTGGCACAACCCTGGCACACCTCTGGCACAACTCTGGCACAACTCTGGCATACCTTTGGCACGACTTTGGCACAGCTCTGCCACAAATCTGGAACAACTCTGGCACAAATTAGGGATAAATCTTGCACAAGTGTGGCAAAACGCCATCACAACACTGGAAAAACTCTGGCACAACTCTGGCAAAACACTGGCAAAACCTCTGGCACAATTCTGGGACAATTCTGGCACAACTCCGGCACAACTCTGGCACAACTCTGGCACAAGTCTCGCACAACTCTGGCAAAACTCTGGAACGGCACTGGCACAACTCTTGCAAAACTCTGGCAGAAGTCTTGCATAACTCTGGCACAACTCGGGCACAACTCTGGGATAACTCTGGCACAACGCTGGCACAACTCTGGCACAACTCTGGCACAACTCTGGCACAACTCTGGCACAACTCTGGCACAACTCTGGCACAACTATGGTATAACTCTTGCAATACTATGGCACAACTCTGGAAAAACTCTAGCACAACTCTTGCAAAACTCTGGCACAACTCTGGCACAACTCTGGCACAACACTGGCACAACTCTGGCACAACTCTTGAAAAACTGTGGCACAACTCTGGCACAACTGTGGCACAACTCGGGCACAACTTTGGCAAAATTCTGGCACAACTCTGGCATATTTCTGGCACAACTTTGGCACAACTCTGCCACAACACTGGCAAACCTCTGGCAAAATTTTGGGATAATTCTTGTACAACTCTCACAAAACTCCGTCACAACACTGGCAAAACTCTGTCACAAACCTAGCACAACTCTGGCACAACTCTCGCACAACTCCGGCACAACTCTGGCACAACTCTGGCACAACTCAGGCACAACTCTGGAACAACTCTTGCATAACTCTGGCACAACACAGGCACAACACTGGCACAAGTCTGGCACAACTCTGCCACAACTCAGGCACAACTCTGGAACAACTCTTGCATAACTCTGGCACAACTCTGGCATAACCCTTGCACAACTCTGGCACATCACTGGCACAACCCTGGCACAACTCTGGCACACTTCTGGCAGAACTCTGGCACAACAATGGCACAACTCTGGCACAACTCTGGCACAAGTCTGGCGCAACTGTGGCACAACTGTGGCAGAACTCTGGCACAACTCTGGCACAACTGTGTTACAACACAGGCACAACTCTAACACAACTCTGGCAAAACTCTGGCACAACTTTCGCTTAAATCTGCCACAACTCTGGCACAACTCTGGAAAAAAATAGGGAAAACTCTTGCACAAATCTGGAAATACTCCGTCACAAACCTGGCAAAACTCTGGCACAACTTTGGCACAAAACCTGCACAACTCTGGCACAACTCTGGCACAATTCTGGTACAACTCTGGCACAACTCTGGCACAACTCTGGCACAACTCTGGCACAACTCTAGCACAACTCTGGCACAACTCTGGTATAACTCTTGCACAACTTTGGCACAACACTGGCACTACTGTGGCACAGCCCTGGCACAAATCTTGCAAAAGTCTGGCACAACTCTGGCAGAACTTTGGCACAACTCTGGCACAACTTTGGCACAAATCTGGCACAACTCTGGCATACCTCTGGCACAACTTTGGGACAACTCTGCCAGAACTCTGTCATACCTATGGCACAAATTAGGGGTAATTCTTGCAAAAATCTTACAAAACTCTGTAACAACACTGGCAAAACTCTGGCGCGACACTGGCACAACTCTGGCACAACTCTAGCACAACTCTGGCACAAATATGGCACAACTCTTTCACAACTCTGGAACGATTCTGGCACAATTCTGGCACAACTCCGGCAGAACTGTGGAAGAATTCTGGCAAAACTCTGGCACAACTCTGGTACAACTCTTGAACAACCATGGCGAAACTGTGCCACAACTCTGGCACAACTCTGGCACAACTCTGGCACAACTCTGGAACGACACTGGCACAACTCTGGCACACCTCTGGCACAAGTCTTGCACAACTTTGCCACAACTCTGGCACAACTCTGGGATAACTCTGGCAGAAACTCTGGCACACCTCGGGCACAACTCTGGCAAAACACTGGCACAATTCTGGCACAAATCTAACACAACGTTGGCAAAACTCTGGCACAACTCTGGCACAACTCCGGCACAATTCTGGCACAACACTAGCACAACTCTGGCATAACTCTGGCACAACTCTGGCACAACTCTGGAAGAATTCTTGGACAACTCTGGCACAACTCTGGTATAACTTTTGCACAACTATTGCACAATTCTGGAACAACACAGGAAAAACTCTGGCAAAACTCTGGCACACCTCTGGCACAACTCTGGCACAATGCTGGCAAAACTCTGGCACAACTTTGGCATAACTCTGCCACAAATCTGGCTCAACTCTGGAAAAAATTAGGGATAACTCTTGCAAAAATATTGCAAAACTCCGGTACAGCTTTGGCAAAACTTTGGCACAACTCTGGCACAACTCTGGTTCAGCTCTGGCACACCTCTGGCACAAATATGACAGAACGCTGGCACAACTCTGGCACAAATCTGGCACAACTCTGGCACAATTTGGCAAAACTCTGGCACAACTCTGGCACAACTCTGGCACAACTCTGGTTCAGCTCTGGCACACCTCTGGCACAAATATGACAGAACGCTGGCACAACTCTGGCACAAATCTGGCACAACTCTGGCACAATTTGGCAAAACTCTGGCACAACTCTGGCACAACTCTGGCACAACTCTGGCACATCTCTGGCACAACTCTGGCACAACTCTGGTATAACGCTTGCACAACTATTGCACAAATCTGGAACAACACTGGAAAACATCTGGCATAACTGTGGCACAACAATGGCACAACTTAGGCATAACTCTGGCACAACTCTGGCATAACTCTGGCACAACTCTGGCAAGACTCTGGCACAACTTAGGCATAATTCTGGCACAACTCTGGCAAAACTCTGACACAACTCTACCAGAACTCATGCACAATTCTGACACAACTATGGAACAACTCTGGTACAACTCTGGCACAACTCTGGCAGGACACTGGCACAAGACTGGGATAACTCTGGCACAACTTTGGCACAACTCTGGCACAACTCTGGCAAAACTCTGTCACAACTCTAGCACAACTCTGGCACAACTCTGGCAGAAATCTGGCACAACTCTGGCTTAACTCTGGCACAACTCTGACACAACTCTGGCACAGCTCTGGCAAAACTCTAGATTAACTCTGGCACAACTTCGGCACAACTCTAGCAAAACTCAGGCATAACTCTGTAACAACTCTTGCATAACTCTGCCACAACTCTGGCATAACCCTGGCACAACTCGGGCACAAGTCTGGAACAACTCTGTAACAACTCTAGCACAACTCTGGCACAACTCTGGCACAACTCTTGCAAAACTCTGAAACAACTCTGGCACAGCCCTTGCACAACTCTGGCACAACACTGGCCAAAAACTGGGATAACTCTGGCACAACTCTGGCACAACTCTCGCACTACTCAAGCACAACTCTTGCACAACGCTGCCACAACTCTGGTCAACTCTGGCACAAGTCTGGCACAATTCTGGCACCAGTCTGGCACAACTCTGGCCCAAAACTGGCACAACTCTAGCACACCTGTGGCACAACTCTGGCAGAACTCTGGTAAAACTCTGGCAAAACTCTGAACCACCTCTGGCAGAAAACCCTGGCACAACTCTGGCACAACACTAGCACAAAACTAGGATAACTCTTGCACAATTCTGGCACACTTCTAGCACAACTCTGGCACAATTCTGGCACCAGTGTGGCACAACTCTGGCACAACTCTGGAATGACTCTGGCACAACTCTGGTACAACTCTTGCAAAACTATGGCTCAACTCTGGAACAACTCTGCCACAACTCTGGCACAACTCTCGCACAACTCTGGCACAACTCTGGTACAACTCTGGGATAACTCTGGCACAACTCTGGCACATCTTAGGCATAACTCGGCCACTACCCTGGCAAAGCACTTGCACAACTCTGGCACAACTCTGGCACAACTCTGACACAACTCTGGCACAATTCTGGCCCAACTCTGGCACAACTCTGGCACAAATGTTGCACAACTCTGGCACAAATATGGCACATTTCTAGAGTTACTCTGGCACAACTCTGGCAACACTCTGGAAAAACTCTGGAACAACTCCGGCAAAACTCTGGCACAACACTGGCACAAAACTGGGATAACTCTGGCATAACTCTGGCACTACTCTGGCACAACACTGGCACAATTCTGGCATAACTCTGCTACAATTCTTGCACAACTATGGCACAAATCTGCAAAACCTCTGGCACAACCCTGGCACAACTGTGGCACAATTCTGGCACAACACTGGCACAACTCTGGCACAACTCTGGCACAACTCTGGAACATCACTAGCACAACTCTGGCACAACTCTGGCAAAACTCTGGCACGACTATTGCACAACTCTAGCTCAACTAAGGCGCAACTCTGGAACAACTCTAGCATACCTATGGCACAACTATGGCAAAACCCTGGCACAACTTTGGAACAACTATGGCACAACTCTGGCAAAACTCTGGCACAACTCTGGCACAACTCTGGCACAACTCTGGCACAACTCTGGCACAACTCTGG
>SZWC01018938.1:7500-34176 GCA_023375785.1 Penium margaritaceum | reverse complement strand
GTGTGTGTAAGTGTGTGTAAGTGCGTGTAAGTGTGTGTAAGTGGGTATAAGTGCGTGTAAGTGCGTGTAAGTGCGTGTAAGTGCGTGCAAGTACGTGTAAGTGCATGTAAGTGCGTGTAAGTGTGTGTAAGTGCATGTAAGTGCGTGTAAGTGCGTATAAGTGCGCGTAAGTGCTTGTAAGTGCCTGGAAGTGTGTGTAAGTGGGTGTAAGTGTGTGTAAGTGCGTGTAAGTGCTTGTAAATGCCTGTAAGTGCGTGTAAGTGCGTGTAAGTGGGTATAAGTATGTGTAAGTGCATGTAAGTGGGTGCAAGTGTGTGTAAGTACGTGTATGTGCGTGTAAGTGCATGTAAGTACATGTAAGTACGTGTAAGCGCGTGTACGTACGTGTAAGTAGATGTAAGTGTGTGTAACTGCGTGTAAGTGCGTGTAAGTGTTTGTAAGTGCCTGTAAGTGTGTGTAAGTGGGTGTAAGTGCGTGTAAGTGCATGTAAGTACTTGTAAATGCCTGTAAGTGCGTGTAAGTGCGTGTAAGTGGGTGTAAGTACGTATACGTGCGTGTAAGTGGGTGTAAGTGTGTGTAAGTACGTGTAAGTGCGTATAAGTGCGTGTAAGTGCATGTAAGTGCGTATAAGCGCGTGTACGTGCGTGTAAGTGGATGTAAGTGTGTGCAACTGCGTGTAAGTGTGTGTAAGTTTGTGTAAGTGCGTGTAAGTGTGTGTAAGTGCGTGTAAGTACGTGTAAGTGCGTGTAAGTGGGTGTAAGTGTGTGTAATTGCGTGTAAGTGCGTGTAAGTGCATTTAAGTGCGTGTAAGTGTGTGTAAGTACGTGTAAGTATGTGTAAGTGGGTGTAAGTGCGTTTAAGTGCGTGTTAGTGCATATAAGTGCGAATAAGTGCGTGTAAGTTCATGTAAGTGCATGTAAGTGCGTGTCAGTGCGTGTAAGTACGTGTGAGTGCGTATAAGTGCGTATAAGTACGTGTAAGTGCGTGTAAGTGCGTATAAGTGCGTGTGAGTTCGTGTAAGTGTATGCAAGAGCGTGTAAGTGTGTGTAAGTGCGTGTAAGTGTATGTAAGTGTCTGTAAGTGCGTGTTAGTACGTGTAAGTGGGTATAAGTGGGTGAAAGTGCGTGTAAGTGCGTGTAAGTGCGTGTAAGTGCGTGTAAGTGCGTGTAAGTGCGTGTACAAGCGTGTAAGTGCGTGTAAGTGCATGTAAGTGCGTGTAAGTGCGTGTAAGTGCGTGTAAGTGCGTGTAAGTGCGTGTAAGTGCGTGTACAAGCGTGTAAGTGCGTGTAAGTGCATGTAAGTGCGTGTAAGTGCGTCTAAGTGCGTATAAGTGCGTGTAAGTGGATGTAAGTGCGTGTAAGTACGTGTAAGAGCGTGTAAGTGGGTGTAAGTGCGTGCAAGTGCGTGTAAGTGGGTGTAAGTATGTGTAAATGCATGTTAGTGCGTGTAAGTGCGTGTAAGTGCGCGTAAGTGCGTGTAAGCACGTGTACGTGTGTGTAAGTGGATGCAAGTGTGTGTAACTACGTGTAAGTGCGTGTAAGTTTGTGTGAGTACGTGTAAGTGTGTGTAAGTGCGTGTGAGTGGGTGTAAGTGTGTGTAAGTGCGTATAAGTGCGTGTAAGTGTGGGTAAGTGGGTGTAAGTGTGTGTAAGTGCGTGTAAGTGTGTGTAAGTGTGTGCAAGTGGGTGTAAGTGCGTGTAAGTACATATAAGTGTATGTAAGTGGGTGTAAGTGGGTGTAAGTGCGTGTAAGTTCGTGTAAGTGCGTGTAAGTGCGTGTAAGTGGATGTAAGTGTGTGTAAGTGCGTGTAAGTGGGTGTAAGTACATGTAAGTGCGTGTTAGTGCGTGTAAGTTTGTATAAGTTCATGTAAGTGCGTGTAAGTGTGTGTAAGTGCATGGAAGTGCGTGTAAGTTTGTGTAAGTGCCTGTAAGTGCGTGTAAGTGCGTGTAAGTGGGTGTAAGTGCGTGTAAGTGTGTGTAAGTGCGTATAAGTGCGTGTAAGTGCATGTGAGTTCATTTAAGTGTGTGTAAGAGTGTGTAAGTGCGTGTAAGCGCGTGTAAGTGTGTGTAAGTGTGTGTAAGTATGTGTAAGTGCGTGTAAGTGGGTGTAAGTGGGTGAAAGTGCTTGTAAGTGCGTGTAAGTGCGTGTACATGCATGTAAGTGCTTGTAAGTTTGTGTAAGAGCATGTAAGTGCGTGTAAGTGCGTGTAAGTGCATGTAAGTGCGTGTAAGTGGGTGTAAGTGCCTGTAAGTGGGTGTAAGTGCGTGTAAGTGTGTCTAAGTGTGTGTAAGTGCGTGTAAGTGCGTGTAAGTGTGAGTAAGTGGGTGTAAGCGCGTGTAAGTGCGTGTAAGTGCGTGTAAGTTTGTATACATCCGTGTACGTACGTGTAAGTGTGTGTAAGTGCGTGTAAGTGTATGTAAGTATCTATAAGTGCGTGTAAGTGCGTGTAAGTGCGTGTAAGTTCGTGTAAGTGCGTGTAAGTGCGTATAAGTGCGTGTAAGTGCGTGTAAGTGTATGTAAGTGCGTGTAAGTGCGTGTAAGTTTGTATACATTCGTGTACGTACGTATAAGTGTGTGTAAGTGTGTGTAAGTGCGTGTAAGTGCATGTAAGTACGTGTAAGTGCGTGTAAGTTCGTGTAAGTGCGTGTAAGTGCGTATAAGTGCGTGTAAGTGCGTGTAAGTGTATGTAAGTGCGTGTAAGTGCGTGTAAGTTTGTATACATTCGTGTACGTACGTATAAGTGTGTGTAAGTGTGTGTAAGTGTATGTAAGTGTGTATAAGTGCATGTAAGTGCGTGTAAGTGCGTGTAAGTGTGTGTAAGTGCGTATAAGTATGTGTAAGTGTGTGTAAGTACGTGTAAGTGTGTGTAAGTGCGTGTAAGTACGTGTAAGTGGGTGTAAGTGCGCTTAAGTGCGTGTAAGTGTGTGTAAGTGCGTGTAAGTGTGTGCAAGTGCGTGTAAGTGCATGTAAGTGCGTGTAAGTATGTATAAGTGCGTGTGAGTACGTGTAAGTACGTGTAAGTGCGTGTAAGTGCGTGTAAGTGCTTGTAAGTGCCTGTAAGTGCATGTAAGTGGGTGTAAGTGCGTGTAAGTGTGTGTAAGTACGTGTAGTTCGTGTAAGGGCGTGTAAGTGCGTGTAAGTGTGTGTTGCGTGTAAGTGCGTATTAGTGGGTGTAAGTTTGTGTAAGTGCCTGTTAGTGGGTGTAAGTGCGTGTAAGTACGTGTAAGTGCGTGTAAGTTTGTGTAAGTGCATTAAAGTGCATGTAAGTGGGTGTAAGTGGGTGTAAGTGCGTAAAAGTGCGTGTAAGTGCATGTAAGTCCGTGTAACTGCGTGTAAGTGGGTGTAAGTGCGTGTAAGTGCGTGTAAGTGCGTGTAAGTTCGTATAAGTTCGTGTAAGTGTGTGTAAGTTCGTATTAGTTTGTTTAAGTGCGTGTAAGTGCGTGTTAGTGCGTGTAAGTACGTGTAAGTACGTGTAAGTGCGTGTAAGTGCGTGTTACTGGGTGTATGTTTGTATAAGTGCGTGTAAGTGCCTGTAAGTGCGTGTGTGTGCGTGTAAGTGCGTGTAAGTGCATGTAAGTGCGTGTAAGTGGGTGTTAGTGGGTTTACGTACGTATAAGTGCGTGTAAGTGCATGTAAGTGCGTGTAAGTGTGTGTAAGTGGGTGTGAGTGCGCGTAAGTTTGTGTAAGTGGGTGTAAGTGCGTGTAAGTGCGTGTAAGTGGGTGTAAGTGGGATTAAGTACGTGTAAGTGGGTGTAAGTGTGTGTAAGTGGGTGTAAGTGGATGTAAGTGCGTGTAAGTGCGTGTAAGTACGTGTAAGTTTTTGTAAGTGTGTGTAAGTGTGTGTAAGTGTGTGTAAGTGCGAGTAAGTGGGTATAAGTGCATGTAAGTGGGTGGAAGTGGGTGTAAGTGCGTGTAAGTGCGTGTAAGTGTGTGTAAGTGTGTGAAACTGGGTGTAAGTGCGTGTAAGTGTGTGTAAGTACGTGTAAGTGTGTGTAAGTACGTATAAGTGCGTGTAAATGCGTGTAAGTGCGTGTAAGTGCGTGTAAGTGGGTATAAGTGCGTGTAAGTTTGTGTAAGTTCGTGTAAGCACATGTATGTGGGTGTAAGTGCGTGTACGTGGGTGTCAGTGCGTGTAAGTCCATGTAAGTGCGTGTAAGTGCGTGTAAGTTCATATAAGTGCGTGTAAGTGGGTGTAAGTGTGTGTAAGTACGTGTAACTGCGTGTAAGTGTGTATAAGTGCATGTAAGTTCATGTAAGTGCGTGTAAGTGGGTGTAAGTGTCTGCAAGTGGGTGTAAGTGCATTTAAGTTCGTGTAAGTGCGTGTAAGTGCGTGTAAGTGGATGTAAGTGTGTGTAAGTGCGTGTAAGTGGGTGTAAGTACATGTAAGTGCGTGTTAGTGCGTGTAAATTTGTATAAGTTCATGTAAGTGCGTGTAAGTGTGTGTAAGTGCATGGAAGTGTGTGTAAGTTTGTGTACGTGCCTGTAAGTGCGTGTAATTGCGTGTAAGTGGGTGTAAGTGCGTGTAAGTGCGTGTAAGTGCGTATAAGTGCGTGTAAGTGCATGTGAGTTCATTTAAGTGTGTGTAAGAGTGTGTAAGTGCGTGTAAGTGCGTGTAAGTGTGTGTAAGTGTGTGTAAGTATGTGTAAGTGCGTGTAAGTGGGTGTAAGTGGGTGAAAGTGCTTGTAAGTGCGTGTAAGTGCGTGTACATGCATGTAAGTGCGTGTAAGTTTGTGTAAGTGCATGTAAGTGTGTGTAAGTGCGTGTAAGTGCATGTAAGTGCGTGTAAGTTCGTGTAAGTGCGTGTAAGTGGGTGTAAGTGCCTGTAAGTGGGTGTAAGTGCGTGTAAGTGTGTCTAAGTACGTGTAAGTGCGTGTAAGTGCGTGTAAGTGTGAGTAAGTGGGTGTAAGCGCGTGGAAGTGCGTGTAAGTGCGTGTAAGTTTGTATACATTTGTGTACGTACGTGTAAGTGTGTGTAAGTGCGTGTAAGTGTATGTAAGTATCTATAAGTGCGTGTAAGTGCGTGTAAGTGCGTGTAAGTGCGTGTAAGTGCGTGTAAGTGCGTGTAAGTGCGTGTAAGTGCGTGTAAGTGTATGTAAGTGCGTGTAAGTGCGTGTAAGTTCGTGTAAGTGCGTGTAAGTACGTGTAAGTGCGTGTAAGTGCATGTAAGTGCGTGTAAGTGTGTGTAAGTGTGTGTAAGTGTATGTAAGTGTGTATAAGTGCATGTAAGTGCGTGTAAGTGTGTGTAAGTGTGTGTAAGTGTATGTAAGTGTGTATAAGTGCATGTAAGTGCGTGTAAGTGTGTGTAAGTGTGTGTAAGTGTATGTAAGTGTGTATAAGTGCATGTAAGTGCGTGTAAGTGTGTGTAAGTGTGTGTAAGTGTATGTAAGTGTGTATAAGTGCATGTAAGTGCGTGTAAGTGTGTGTAAGTGTGTGTAAGTGTATGTAAGTGTGTATAAGTGCATGTAAGTGCGTGTAAGTGTGTGTAAGTGTGTGTAAGTGTATGTAAGTGTGTATAAGTGCATGTAAGTGCGTGTAAGTGTGTGTAAGTGTGTGTAAGTGTATGTAAGTGTGTATAAGTGCATGTAAGTGCGTGTAAGTGTGTGTAAGTGTGTGTAAGTGTATGTAAGTGTGTATAAGTGCATGTAAGTGCGTGTAAGTGTGTGTAAGTGTGTGTAAGTGTATGTAAGTGTGTATAAGTGCATGTAAGTGCGTGTAAGTGTGTGTAAGTGTGTGTAAGTGTATGTAAGTGTGTATAAGTGCATGTAAGTGCGTGTAAGTGTGTGTAAGTGTGTGTAAGTGTATGTAAGTGTGTATAAGTGCATGTAAGTGCGTGTAAGTGTGTGTAAGTGTGTGTAAGTGTATGTAAGTGTGTATAAGTGCATGTAAGTGCGTGTAAGTGTGTGTAAGTGTGTGTAAGTGTATGTAAGTGTGTATAAGTGCATGTAAGTGCGTGTAAGTGTGTGTAAGTGTGTGTAAGTGTATGTAAGTGTGTATAAGTGCATGTAAGTGCGTGTAAGTGTGTGTAAGTGTGTGTAAGTGTATGTAAGTGTGTATAAGTGCATGTAAGTGCGTGTAAGTGTGTGTAAGTGTGTGTAAGTGTATGTAAGTGTGTATAAGTGCATGTAAGTGCGTGTAAGTGTGTGTAAGTGTGTGTAAGTGCGTGTAAGTGCGTGTAAGTGGGTATAAGTGCATGTAAGTGGGTGGAAGTGGGTGTAAGTGCGTGTAAGTGCGTGTAAGTGTGTGTAAGTGTGTGTAACTTTGTGTAAGTGCGTGTAAGTGTGTGTAAAAACGTGCAAGTGCATGTAAGTACGTATAAGTGCGTGTAAATGCGTGTAAGTGCGTGTAAGTGCGTGTAAGTGGGTATAAGTGCGTGTAAGTTTGTGTAAGTTCGTGTAAGCACATGTATGTGGATGTAAGTGCGTGTACGTGGGTGTCAGTGCGTGTAAGTCCATGTAAGTGCGTGTAAGTGCGTGTAAGTTCGTATAAGTGCGTGTAAGTGGGTGTAAGTGTGTGTAAGTACGTGTAACTGCGTGTAAGTGTGTATCAGTGCATGTAAGTTCATGTAAGTGCGTGTAAGTGGGTGTAAGTGTCTGTAAGTGGGTGTAAGTGTGTGTAAGTTTGTTTAAGTGCGTGTAAGTGCGTGTAAGTGTGTGTAAGTGCGTGTAAGTCCATGTAGGTGCGTGTAAGTGGGTGTAAGTGCGTGTAAGTGTGTGTAGCTACGTGTAAGTGCGTGTAACTGGGTGTAAGTGCGTGTAAATACGTGTAAGTGCGTGTAAGTGCGTGTAAGTGCGTGTAAGTGTGTGTAGCTACGTGTAAGTGCGTGTAACTGGGTGTAAGTGCGTGTAAATACGTGTAAGTGCGTGTAAGTGCGTGTAAGTGCGTATAACTTTGTGTGAGTGCGTGTAAGTGGGTGTAAGTGTGTGTAAGTGTGTGTAAGTGCGTGTAAGTGTGTGTAAGTGCGTGTAAGTTCGTGCAAGTGTGTGTAAGTGGGTGTAAGTACGTGTAAGTGGGTGTAAGTGGATGTAAGTGTGTGTAAGTACGTGTAAGTGCGTGTAAGTATGTGTAAGTGAGTGTAAGTGCGTGTAAGTGAGTGTAAGAGCGTGTAAGGGTGTGTAAGAGCGTGTAAGTGCGCCTAAGTGTGTGTAAGTGTGTGTAAGTACGTGTAAGTGCCTGTTAGTGGGTGTAAGTTCGTGTAAGTGCGTGTAAGTGCGTGCAAGTGTGTGTAAGTGCGTGTAAGTGCGTGTAAGTGCGTGTAACTGCATGTAAGTGCGTGTTAGTGCGTGTAAGTGCGTGTAAGTGCATGTAAGTGCATGTACGTGCGTGTACGTGCGTGTAAGTGCGTGTAAGTGCGTGTAAGTGCATGTAAGTGCGTGTAAGTGCGTGTTAGTGCGTGTAAGTGCGTGTAAGTGCATGTAAGTGCATGTACGTGCGTGTACGTGCGTGTAAGTGCGTGTAAGTGCGTGTAAGTGCATGTAAGTGCGTGTAACGTGTAAGTGCGTATAAGTGCGTGTAAGTACGTGTAAGTGGGTGGAAGTGGGTGTAAGTGCATGTAAGTGCGTGTAAGTTCGTGTAAGTTCATGTAAATCTGTTTAAGTGTGTGTAAGTGTGTGTAAGTGTGTGTAAGTGCATGTAGGTGCGTGTATGTGCATGTAAGTGTATGTAAGTACGTGTAAGTGCATGTAAGTACGTGTAAGTACGTGTAAGTGGGTCTAAGTATGTGTAAGTGCGTGTAAGTGCATGTAAGTGGATTTAAGTGCATGTAAGTGGGTGTAAGTGGGTGTAAGTGCGTGTAAGTGCGTGTAAGTGCGTGTAAGTTTGTGTAAGTATGTATAAGTGGGTGTAAGTGCGTGTAAGTGCGTGCAAGTGTGTGTAAGTGCGTGTAAGTACGTGTAAGTTCGTGTGAGTGCGTGTAAGATGGTGTAAGTGCGTGTAAGTGGGTGTAAGTACGTGTAAGTGGGTGCAAGTGGGAGTAAGTGGGTGTAAGTATGTATAAGTGCGTGTAAGTGCGTGTAAGTGCGTGTAAGTGGGTGTAAGTGCGTGTAAGTGCGTGTAAGTTTGTGTAAGTTCATGTAAGTGCGTGTAAGTGCGTGTAAGTGCGTATAAGTGCATGTAAGTGGGTGTAAGTGTGTGTAAGTGTATGTAAGTACGTGTAAGTGCGTGTAAGTGCGTGTAAGTTTGTGTAAGTGCGTGTAAGTGGGTGTAAGTACTTGTAAGTGGGTGTAAGTGGGTGTAAGTGCGTGTAAGTACGTGTAAGTGCGTGTAAGTGCATGTAAGTGCGTGTAAGTGAGTGTAAGTGCGTGTAAGTGAGTGTAAGAGCGTGTAAGGGTGTGTAAGAGCGTGTAAGTGCGTGTAAGTGCGTGTAAGTGTGTGTAAGTGCGTATAAGTGCCTGTTAGTAGGTGTAAGTTCGTGTACGTGCATGTAAGTGCGTGCAAGTGCGTGTAAGTGCGTGTAAGTGCGTGTAAGTGCGTGTAACTGTGTGTAAGTGCGTGTAAGTGCGTATAAGTGCGTGTAAGTGCGTCTAAGTGCGTGTAAGTGCGTGTAAGTTTGTATACATTCGTGTACGTACGTGTAAGTGTGTGTAAGTGTGTGTAAGTGTATGTAAGTGTGTATAAGTGCGTGTAAGTGCATGTAAGTACGTGTAAATGCGTGTAAGTATGTATAAGTGCGTGTAAGTGCGTGTAACTCTGTGTAAGTGCGTGTAAGTGCGTATAACTGTGTGTAAGTGCGTGTAAGTGCGTGTAAGTGGGTGTAAGTGCGTGTAAGTACGTGTAAGTGTGTGTAAGTGCGTGTACGTGCATGCAAGTGCGTGTAAGTACGTGTAAGTGCGTGTAAGTGTGTATAAGTGCGTGTAAGTGCATGTAAGTGCGTGTAAGTGCGTGTAAGTACTTGTAAGTGCCTGTAAGTGCGTGTTAGTGGGTGTAAGTTCGTGTAAGTGCGTGTAAGTGGGTATAAGTGCGTGTAAGTGCGTGTAAGTGCGTGTTAGTGCGTGTAAGTGCTTGTAAGTGCCTGTAAGTGCGTGTAAGTGCGTGTAAGTGCGTATAAGTGCGTGTAAGTGCGTGTAAGTGCGTGTTAGTGCGTGTAAGTGCTTGTAAGTGCCTGTAAGTGCGTGTAAGTGCGTGTAAGTGCGTATAAGTGCGTGTAAGTGCGTGTAAGTGCGTGTTAGTGCGTGTAAGTGCTTGTAAGTGCCTGTAAGTGCGTGTAAGTGCGTGTAAGTGCGTATAAGTGCGTGTAAGTGCGTGTAAGTGCGTGTTAGTGCGTGTAAGTGCTTGTAAGTGCCTGTAAGTGCGTGTAAGTGCGTGTAAGTGCGTATAAGTGCGTGTAAGTGCGTGTAAGTGGGTGTAAGTGGGAATGAGTGCGTGTAAGTGCGTGTAAGTGTGAATAAGTGCGTGTAAGTGGGTGTTAGTGGGTGTAAGTACGTGTAAGTGCGTGTAAGTGCATGTAAGTGCATGTAAGTGCGTGTAAGTGGGTGTAAGTGCGTGTAAGTTTGTGTAAGTGTGTGTAAGTGCGTGTAAGTGCGTGTAAGTGGGTGTAAGTGGGAGTAAGTGCGTGTAAGTGGGTGTAAGTGCGTGTAAGTGGGTGTAAGTGGATGTAAGTGCGTGTAAGTGCGTCTAAGTACGTGTAAGTTCGTGTAAGTGTGTGTAAGTGTGTGTAAGTATGTGTAAGTGCGTGTAAGTGCGTATAAGTGCGTGTAAGTGGGTGTAAGTGCATGTAAGTGGGTTTACGTGGGTGTAAGTGCGTGTAAGTGGGTGTAAGTGCGTGTAAGTGCGTGTAAGTGTGTGTAAGTGCGTGAAACTGGGTATAAGTACGTGTAAGTGCGTATAAGTGCGTTTAAGTGCGTGTAAGTGCGTGTAAGTGCGTGTAAGTGCGTGTAAGTGCGTGTAAATGCGTGTAAGTGGGTGTAAGTGGGTGTAAGTGCGTGTAAGTACGTGTAAGTGCGTATAAGTGCGTGTAAGTGCGTGTAAGTATGCGTAAGTGTGTGGAAGTGTGTGTAAGTGCGTGTAAGTGCGTGTAAGTGCGTGTTAGTGCGTGTAAGTGCTTGTAAGTGCCTGTAAGTGCGTGTAAGTGCGTGTAAGTGCGTGTCAGTGCGCGTAAGTGCGTGTAAGTGCGTGTAAGTGCGTGTAACTGGGTGTAAGTGCGTGTAAGTGCATGTAAGTACGTGTAAGTGCGTGTAAGTGCGTGTTAGTGCGTGTAAGTGCTTGTAAGTGCCTGTAAGTGCGTGTAAGTGCGTGTAAGTGCGTGTCAGTGCGCGTAAGTGCGTGTAAGTGCGTGTAAGTGCGTGTAACTGGGTGTAAGTGCGTGTAAGTGCATGTAAGTACGTGTAAGTGCGTGTAAGTGCGTGTTAGTGCGTGTAAGTGCTTGTAAGTGCCTGTAAGTGCGTGTAAGTGCGTGTAAGTGCGTGTCAGTGCGCGTAAGTGCGTGTAAGTGCGTGTAAGTGCGTGTAACTGGGTGTAAGTGCGTGTAAGTGCATGTAAGTACGTGTAAGTGCGTGTAAGTGCGTGTTAGTGCGTGTAAGTGCTTGTAAGTGCCTGTAAGTGCGTGTAAGTGCGTGTAAGTGCGTGTCAGTGCGCGTAAGTGCGTGTAAGTGCGTGTAAGTGCGTGTAACTGGGTGTAAGTGCGTGTAAGTGCATGTAAGTACGTGTAAGTGCGTGTAAGTGCGTGTTAGTGCGTGTAAGTGCTTGTAAGTGCCTGTAAGTGCGTGTAAGTGCGTGTAAGTGCGTGTCAGTGCGCGTAAGTGCGTGTAAGTGCGTGTAAGTGCGTGTAACTGGGTGTAAGTGCGTGTAAGTGCATGTAAGTACGTGTAAGTGCGTGTAAGTGCGTGTTAGTGCGTGTAAGTGCTTGTAAGTGCCTGTAAGTGCGTGTAAGTGCGTGTAAGTGCGTGTCAGTGCGCGTAAGTGCGTGTAAGTGCGTGTAAGTGCGTGTACGTGCGTGTAAGTGCGTGTAAGTGCGTGTAAGTGCGGGTAAGTGCGTGTAAGTGCGTGTAAGTGCGTATAAGTACGTGTAAGTGCGTGTGAGTTTGTGTATGTATAGATAAGAGCGTGTAAGTGCGTGTAAGTGCGTGTAAGTGTGGGTAAGTGCGTGTAAGTGCATGTAAGTGCATGTAAGTGCGTGTAAGTGCGTGTAAATGCGTGTAAGTGCGTGGAAGTGCGTGTAAGTGGGTGTAAGTGCGTGTAAGTGCGTGTACGTACGTGTAAGTGCGTGTAAGTGCGTGTAAGTGTGCGTCAGTGCATGTAAGTGCGTGTAAGTGCGTGTAAGTATGTGTAAGTGCGTGTAAGTGCGTGTAAGTACGTGTAAGTGCGTGTAAGTGTGTGTAAGTGTGCGTCAGTGCATGTAAGTGCGTGTAAGTGCGTGTAAGTTCGTGTTAGTGCATGTAAGTACGTGTCAGTGCGTGTAAGTACGTGTAAGTGTGTGTTAGTGCGTGTTAGTGCGTGTTAGTACGTGTAAGTGCGTGTACGTGCATGTAAGTACGTGTAAGTGGGTGTAAGTGCCTGTAAGTGCGTGTAAGTGCGTGTAAGTGGGTGTAAGTGCGTGTAAGTGCGTGTAAGTGCGTGTAAGTGCGTGTAAGTGCGTGTGAGTTCGTGTAAGTGTGTGTAAGAGTGTGTAGGTACATGTACATGCGTGTAAGTATATGTAAGTGCGTGTATGTGCATGTAAGTGCGTGTAAGTGGGTCCAAGTGGGTGAAAGTGCGTGTAAGTGCGTATAAGTGCGTGTAAGTGCGTGTAAGTACGTGTAAGTACGTGTAAGTGCGTGTAAGTACGTGTAAGTACGTGGAAGTATACTTAAGTGTGTGTTAGTGCGTGTTAGTGCATGTAAGTATGTGTAAGTGCGTGTAAGTGCGTGTAAGTGGGTGTAAGTGCGTGTAAGTGCGTGTAAGTACGTGTAAGTACGTGGAAGTATACTTAAGTGTGTGTTAGTGCGTGTTAGTGCATGTAAGTATGTGTAAGTGCGTGTAAGTGCGTGTAAGTGGGTGTAAGTGCGTGTAAGTGGGTTTAGTGCGTGTAAGTGGGTGTAAGTGTGTGTTAAACGTGTAAGTGCGTATAAGTACGTGTAAGTGCGTGTGAGTTTGTGTATGTATATATAAGAGCGTGTAAGTGCGTGTAAGTGCGTGTAAGTGTGTGTAAGTACATATAAGTGTGTCTAAGTGTGTGTAAGTAGGTATAAGTGGGTGAAAGTGCGTGTAAGTGCGTGTAAGTGCGGGTAAGTGCGTGTAAGTGCGTGTAAGTGCGTGTAAGAGCGTAGAAGTGCGTGTAAGTGCGTGGAAGTGTGTGTAAGTGCGTGTAAGTGCGAGTAAGGGCGTGTAAGTGCGTGTAAGTGCGTGTAAGTGGGTGTAAGTGCATGTAAGTGCGTGTAAGTCCGAGTAAGTGCGTGTAAGTGCGTGTAAGTGGGTGTAAGTGCATGTAAGTGCGTGTAAGTCCGAGTAAGTGCGTGTAAGTGCGTGTAAGTGGGTGTAAGTGCATGTAAGTGCGTGTAAGTCCGAGTAAGTGCGTGTAAGTGCGTGTAAGTGGGTGTAAGTGCATGTAAGTGCGTGTAAGTCCGAGTAAGTGCGTGTAAGTGCGTGTAAGTGGGTGTAAGTGCATGTAAGTGCGTGTAAGTCCGAGTAAGTGCGTGTAAGTGCGTGTAAGTGGGTGTAAGTGCATGTAAGTGCGTGTAAGTCCGAGTAAGTGCGTGTAAGTGCGTGTAAGTGGGTGTAAGTGCATGTAAGTGCGTGTAAGTCCGAGTAAGTGCGTGTAAGTGCGTGTAAGTGGGTGTAAGTGCATGTAAGTGCGTGTAAGTCCGAGTAAGTGCGTGTAAGTGCGTGTAAGTGGGTGTAAGTGCATGTAAGTGCGTGTAAGTCCGAGTAAGTGCGTGTAAGTGCGTGTAAGTGGGTGTAAGTGCATGTAAGTGCGTGTAAGTCCGAGTAAGTGCGTGTAAGTGCGTGTAAGTGGGTGTAAGTGCATGTAAGTGCGTGTAAGTCCGAGTAAGTGCGTGTAAGTGCGTGTAAGTGGGTGTAAGTGCATGTAAGTGCGTGTAAGTCCGAGTAAGTGCGTGTAAGTGCGTGTAAGTGGGTGTAAGTGCATGTAAGTGCGTGTAAGTCCGAGTAAGTGCGTGTAAGTGCGTGTAAGTGGGTGTAAGTGCATGTAAGTGCGTGTAAGTCCGAGTAAGTGCGTGTAAGTGCGTGTAAGTGGGTGTAAGTGCATGTAAGTGCGTGTAAGTCCGAGTAAGTGCGTGTAAGTGCGTGTAAGTGGGTGTAAGTGCATGTAAGTGCGTGTAAGTCCGAGTAAGTGCGTGTAAGTGCGTGTAAGTGGGTGTAAGTGCATGTAAGTGCGTGTAAGTCCGAGTAAGTGCGTGTAAGTGCGTGTAAGTGGGTGTAAGTGCATGTAAGTGCGTGTAAGTCCGAGTAAGTGCGTGTAAGTGCGTGTAAGTGGGTGTAAGTTCGTGTAAGTGCGTGTAAGTGCGTGTAAGTGCGTGTAAGTGTGTGTAAGTGGGTGTAAGTACGTGTAAGTGCGTGTAAGTGCGTGTAAGTTTGTATACGTTCGTGTAAGTAGGTGTAAGTGTGTGTAAGTGCGTGTAAGTTTATGTAAGTGTGTGTAAGTGCGTGTAAGTGCATGTAGGTGCGTGTAAGTGTGTGTAAGTGTGTATACGTGCGTGTAAGTGCGTGTAAGTGTGTGAAAGTGTGTGTAAGTGTGTGTAAGTGTGTGTAAGTGCATGTAAGTGCGTGTAAGTGGGTATAAGTGCGTGTAAGTGCATGTAAGTACATGTAAGTACGTGTAAGCGCGTGTACGTACGTGTAAGTAGATGTAAGTGTGTGTAACTGCGTGTAAGTGCGTGTAAGTGTTTTTAAGTACCTGTAAGTGTGTGTAAGTGGGTGTAAGTGCGTGTATGTGCATGTAAGTACTTGTAAATGCCTGTAAGTGCGTGTAAGTGCGTGTAAGTGGGTGTAAGTACGTGTACGTGCGTGTAAGTGGGTGTAAGTGTGTGTAAGTACGTGTAAGTGCGTATAAGTGCGTGTAAGTGCATGTAAGTGCGTATAAGCGCATGTACGTGCGTGTAAGTGGATGTAAGTGTGTGTAACTGCGTGTAAGTGCGTGTAAGTTTGTGTAAGTGCGTGTAAGTGTGTGTTAGTGCGTGTAAGTACGTATAAGTGCGTGTAAGTGGGTGTAAGTGTGTGTAAGTGCGTGTAAGTGCGTGTAAGTGCGTTTAAGTGCGTGTAAGTGTGTGTAAGTACGTGTAAGTATGTGTAAGTGGGTGTATGTGCGTGTAAGTGCGTGTTAGTGCATATACGTGTGTATAAGTGCGTGTAAGTTCATGTAAGTGCATGTAAGTGCGTGTCAGTGCGTGTAAGTGCATGCAAGTGCGTGTTAGTGCGTGTTAGTGTATGTTAGTGCGTGTAAGTACGTGTAAGTGCGTGTAAGAGCGTGTAAGTGGGTGTAAGTGCGTGTAAGTGCGTATAAGTGCGTGTAAGTGAGTGTAAGTGTGTATAAGTACGTGTAAGTGCGTGTAAGTGCGTATAAGTGCGTGTGAGTTCGTGTAAGTGTATGTAAGAGCGTGTAAGTGCGTGTAAGTGCGTGTAAATGCGTGTAAGTGCGTGTAAGTGCGTGTAAGTGCGTGTACGAGCGTGTAAGTGCGTGTAAGTGCGGGTAAGTGCGTGTAAGTGCGTGTACGTGCGTGTAAGCACGTGTACATGTGTGTAAGTGGATGTAAGTGTGTGTAACTACGTGTAAGTGCGTGTAAGTGTGTGTAAGTGCCTGTAAGTGCGTGTAAGTGCGTGTGAGTGGGTGTAAGTGGGTGTAAGCGCATATAACTGCGTGTAAGTGCGTGTAAGTGTATGTAAGTGCGTGTAAATGCGTAGAAGTGCATGTAAGTGCGTGTAAGTGGGTGTAAGTACGTGTACGTGCGTGTAAGTGCGTGTAAGTGCATGTAAGTACGTGTAAGTGCGTATAAGTGCGTGTGAGTTCGTGTAAGTGTATGTAAGAGCGTGTAAGTGCGTGTAAGTGCGTGTAAATGCGTGTAAGTGCGTGTAAGTGCGTGTAAGTGCGTGTACGAGCATGTAAGTGTGTGTAAATGCATGTAAGTGCGTGTAAGTGCGTGTAAGTGCGTGTACGTGCGTGTAAGCACGTGTACATGTGTGTAAGTGGATGTAAGTGTGTGTAACTACGTGTAAGTGCGTGTAAGTTTGTGTAAGTACGTGTAAGTGTGTGTAAGTGCGTGTAAGTGGGTGTAAGTGTGTGTAGGTGCGTGTAAGTGCGTGTAAGTGCGTGTAAGTGGGTGTAAGTGTGTGTAAGTGCGTGTAAGTGTGTGTAAGTGCGTGTTAGTGCGTGTAAGTTCGTGTAAGCGCATGTAAGTGGGTGTAAGTAGGTGTAAGTGCATGTAAGTGGGTGTAAGTGCGTGTAAGTGCGTGTAAGTGTGTGTAAGTGGGTGCAAGTGCGTGTAAGTACATGTAAGTGTATGTAAGTGGGTGTAAGTGGGTGTAAGTGCGTATACGTTCTTGTAAGTACGTGTAAGTGCGTGTAAATGAATGTAAGTGTGTGTAAGTGCGTGTAAGTGGGTGTAAGTACATGTAAGTGCGTGTAAGTGCGTGTAAGTTCGTATAAGTTCATGTAAGTGCGTGTAAGTGTGTGTAAGTGCATGTAAGTGCGTGTAAGTTTGTGTAAGTGCCTGTAAGTGCGTGTAAGTGCGTGTAAGTGGGTGTAAGTGGGTGTAAGTGCGTGTAAGTGCGTATAAAAGCATGTAAGTGCATGTGATTTCATTTATGTGTGTGTAAGAGTGTGTAAGTGCGTGTAAGTGCGTGTAAGTGTGTGTAAGTGCGTGTAAGTATGTGTAAGTGCGTGTAAGTGGGTGTAAGTGGGTGAAAGTGCTTGTAAGTGCGTGTAAGTGCATGTAAGTACGTGTAAGTATGTGTAAGTGCGTGTAAGTACGTGTAAGTGTGTGTAAGTGCGTGGAAGTGCGTGTAAGTGCGTGTTAGTACGTGTAAGTGCTTGTAAGTGCGTGTAAGTGCGTGTACGTGCATGAAAGTGCGTGTAATTTTGTGTAAGTGCATGTAAGTATGTGTAAGTGCGTGTAAGTGCGTGTGAGTGCATGTAAGTTCGTGTAAGTGCGTGTAAGTGGGTGTAAGTGCCTGTAAGTGGGTGTAAGTGCGTGTAAGTGCGTCTAAGTGCGTTTAAGTGCGTGTAAGTGCGTGTAAGTGTGAGTAAGTGGGTGTAAGCGCGTGTAAGTGCGTGTAAGTGTGTGTAAGTTTGTACACATTCGTGTACGTACATGTAAGTGTGTGTAAGTGCGTGTAAGTGTATGTAAGTATGTATAAGTGCGTGTAAGTGCGTGTAAGTGCGTGTAAGTGCGTGTAAGTGCGTGTAAGTGCGTGTAAATGCGTGTAAGTGTGTGTAAGTGCGTGTAAGTGCGTGTAAGTTTGTATACATTCATGTACGTACGTGTAAGTGTGTGTAAGTGCGTGTAAGTGCGTGTAAGTGCGTGTACGTGCGTGTAAGTGCGTGTAAGTGGGTGTAAGTACGTGTACGTGCGTGTAAGTGCGTGTAAGTGGGTGTAAGTACGTGTACGTGCGTGTAAGTGCGTGTAAGTGGGTGTAAGTACGTGTACGTGCGTGTAAGTGCGTGTAAGTGGGTGTAAGTACGTGTACGTGCGTGTAAGTGCGTGTAAGTGGGTGTAAGTACGTGTACGTGCGTGTAAGTGCGTGTAAGTGGGTGTAAGTACGTGTACGTGCGTGTAAGTGCGTGTAAGTGGGTGTAAGTACGTGTACGTGCGTGTAAGTGCGTGTAAGTGGGTGTAAGTACGTGTACGTGCGTGTAAGTGCGTGTAAGTGGGTGTAAGTACGTGTACGTGCGTGTAAGTGCGTGTAAGTGGGTGTAAGTACGTGTACGTGCGTGTAAGTGCGTGTAAGTGGGTGTAAGTACGTGTACGTGCGTGTAAGTGCGTGTAAGTGGGTGTAAGTACGTGTACGTGCGTGTAAGTGCGTGTAAGTGGGTGTAAGTACGTGTACGTGCGTGTAAGTGCGTGTAAGTGGGTGTAAGTACGTGTACGTGCGTGTAAGTGCGTGTAAGTGGGTGTAAGTACGTGTACGTGCGTGTAAGTGCGTGTAAGTGGGTGTAAGTACGTGTACGTGCGTGTAAGTGCGTGTAAGTGGGTGTAAGTACGTGTACGTGCGTGTAAGTGCGTGTAAGTGGGTGTAAGTACGTGTACGTGCGTGTAAGTGCGTGTAAGTGGGTGTAAGTACGTGTACGTGCGTGTAAGTGCGTGTAAGTGGGTGTAAGTGCGTGTAAGTGCGTGTGAGTGCGTGTAAGTGCGTGTAAGTGCGTGTAAATGCGTGTAAGTGCGTGTAAGTGCGTGTAAGTTTGTGTAAGTGCGTGTAAGTGCGTGTAAGTGTGTGTAAGTGGGTGCAAGTGCGTGTAAGTGGATGTAAGTGGATGTAAGTGCGTGTAAGTGCGTGTAAGTACGTGGAAGTTTTTGTAAGTGTGTGTAAGTATGTGTAAGTGTGTGTAAGTGTGTGTAAGTGCGTGTAAGTGCGTGTAAGTGGGTATAAGTGCATGTAAGTGGGTGTAAGTGGGTGTAAGTGCGTGTAAGTGCGTGTAAGTGTGTGTAAGTGTGTGTAACTGGGTGTAAGTGCGTGTAAGTGCGTGTAAGTACGTGTAAGTGCATGTAAGTGCGTGTAAGTGCGTGTAAATGCATGTAAGTGCGTGTAAGTGCGTGTAAGTGGGTATAAGTGCGTGTAAGTTTGTGTAAGTGCGTGTAAGCACATGTATGTGGGTGTAAGTGCGTGTACGTGGGTGTAAGTGCGTGTAAGTCCATGTAAGTGCATGTAAGTGTGTGTAAGTTCGTGTAAGTGCGTGTAAGTGGTTGTAAGTGCGTGTAAGTGCGTGGAACTGCGTGTAAGTGTGTATAAGTACATGTAAGTTCATGTAAGTGCGTGTAAGTGGGTGTAAGTGTCTGTAAGTGGGTGTAAGTGCGTGTAAGTTTGTTTAAATGCGTGAAAGTGCGTGTAAGTGTGTGTAATTGCGTGTAAGTGCATGTAAGTGCGTGTTAGTGGGTGTAAGTGCGTGTAAGTGTGTGTAAGTATGTGTAAGTGCGTGTAACTGGGTATAAGTGCGTGTAAGTGCGTGTAAGTGCGTGTTACTGGGTGTATGTTTGTGTAAGTGCGTGTAAGTGCGTATAAGTGCGTGTAAGTGCGTGTAAGTGTGTGTAAGTGCGTGTAAGTGCATGTAAGTGCGTGTAAGTGGGTGTAAGTGCGTGTACGTGCGTGTAAGTGCATGTAAGTGGGTGTAAGTGCGTGTAAGTTTGTGGAAGTGCGTGTAAGCACATGTAAGTGGGTGTAAGTGCGTGTACATGCGTGTAAGTGCGTGTAAGTGTGTGTTAGTGTGTGTAAGTGCGTGTAAGTGCCTGTAAGTGCGTGTAAGTGCGTGTAAGTGAGTGTAAGTGTGTGTAAGTGAGTGTAAGAGCGTGTAAGTGGGTGTAAGTGCGTGTACGTGCGTGTAAGTGCATGTAAGTGGGTGTAAGTGCGTGTAAGTTTGTGGAAGTGCGTGTAAGCACATGTAAGTGGGTGTAAGTGCGTGTACATGCGTGTAAGTGCGTGTAAGTGTGTGTTAGTGTGTGTAAGTGCGTGTAAGTGCCTGTAAGTGCGTGTAAGTGCGTGTAAGTGAGTGTAAGTGTGTGTAAGTGAGTGTAAGAGCGTGTAAGTGGGTGTAAGTGCGTGTACGTGCGTGTAAGTGCATGTAAGTGGGTGTAAGTGCGTGTAAGTTTGTGGAAGTGCGTGTAAGCACATGTAAGTGGGTGTAAGTGCGTGTACATGCGTGTAAGTGCGTGTAAGTGTGTGTTAGTGTGTGTAAGTGCGTGTAAGTGCCTGTAAGTGCGTGTAAGTGCGTGTAAGTGAGTGTAAGTGTGTGTAAGTGAGTGTAAGAGCGTGTAAGTGGGTGTAAGTGCGTGTACGTGCGTGTAAGTGCATGTAAGTGGGTGTAAGTGCGTGTAAGTTTGTGGAAGTGCGTGTAAGCACATGTAAGTGGGTGTAAGTGCGTGTACATGCGTGTAAGTGCGTGTAAGTGTGTGTTAGTGTGTGTAAGTGCGTGTAAGTGCCTGTAAGTGCGTGTAAGTGCGTGTAAGTGAGTGTAAGTGTGTGTAAGTGAGTGTAAGAGCGTGTAAGTGGGTGTAAGTGCGTGTACGTGCGTGTAAGTGCATGTAAGTGGGTGTAAGTGCGTGTAAGTTTGTGGAAGTGCGTGTAAGCACATGTAAGTGGGTGTAAGTGCGTGTACATGCGTGTAAGTGCGTGTAAGTGTGTGTTAGTGTGTGTAAGTGCGTGTAAGTGCCTGTAAGTGCGTGTAAGTGCGTGTAAGTGAGTGTAAGTGTGTGTAAGTGAGTGTAAGAGCGTGTAAGTGGGTGTAAGTGCGTGTACGTGCGTGTAAGTGCATGTAAGTGGGTGTAAGTGCGTGTAAGTTTGTGGAAGTGCGTGTAAGCACATGTAAGTGGGTGTAAGTGCGTGTACATGCGTGTAAGTGCGTGTAAGTGTGTGTTAGTGTGTGTAAGTGCGTGTAAGTGCCTGTAAGTGCGTGTAAGTGCGTGTAAGTGAGTGTAAGTGTGTGTAAGTGAGTGTAAGAGCGTGTAAGTGGGTGTAAGTGCGTGTACGTGCGTGTAAGTGCATGTAAGTGGGTGTAAGTGCGTGTAAGTTTGTGGAAGTGCGTGTAAGCACATGTAAGTGGGTGTAAGTGCGTGTACATGCGTGTAAGTGCGTGTAAGTGTGTGTTAGTGTGTGTAAGTGCGTGTAAGTGCCTGTAAGTGCGTGTAAGTGCGTGTAAGTGCATGTAAGTGCGTGTAACTGCGTGTAAGTGCGTGTAAGTGCGTGTATGTACGTGTAAGTGCGTGTACGTGCGTGTAACGTGTAAGTGCGTATAAGTGCGTGTAAGTGCGTGTAAGTGGGTGTAAGTGGGTGTAAGTGCATGTGAGTGCGTGTAAGTGCGTGTAAGTTTGTGTAAGTCTGTGTAAGTGTGTGTAAGTGTGTGTAAGTGTGTGTACGTGCGTGTAGGTGCGTGTATGTGCATGTAAGTGTGTGTAAGTACGTGTAAGTGCGTGTAAGTGGGTGTAAGTGCGTGTACTTGCGTGTAAGTGCATGTAAGTGGGTGTAAGTGCGTGTAAGTGGGTGTAAGTGGGTCTAAGGGCGTGTAAGTGCGTGTAAGTGCGAGTTAGTTTGTATAAGTGCGTATAAGTGGGTGTAAGTGCGTGTAAGTGTGTGTAAGTGTGTGTAAGTGTGTGTAAGTGCGTGTAAGTTCCTGTAAGTGCGTGTAAGATGGTACAAGTGTGTGTAAGTGGGTGTAAGTGCGTGCAAGTGGGTGTAAGTGGGTGTAAGTGGGTGTAAGTATGTGTAAGTGCGTTTAAGTGCGTGTAAGTGCGTGTAAGTGGGTGTAAGTGCGTACAAGTGCGTATAAGTTCGTGTAAGTTCATGTAAGTACGTGTAAGTGCGTGTAAGTGCGTGTAAGTGCGTATAAGTGCATGTAAGTGTGTGTAAGTTTGTGTAAGTGCGTGTAAGTAGGTGTAAGTGCGTGTAAGTGTATGTAAGTGCGTGTAAGTGTGTGTAAGTGCGTGTAAGTTTGTGTAAGTGCGTATAAGTGCGTGTAAGTGCGTGAAAGTGGGTATAAGTACGTGTAAGTGCGTGTACGTGCGTGTAACGTGTAAGTGCGTATAAGTGCGTGGAAGTGCGTGTAAGTGCGTGAAAGTGGGTATAAGTACGTGTAAGTGCGTGTACGTGCGTGTAACGTGTAAGTGCGTATAAGTGCGTGGAAGTGCGTGTAAGTGCGTGAAAGTGGGTATAAGTACGTGTAAGTGCGTGTACGTGCGTGTAACGTGTAAGTGCGTATAAGTGCGTGGAAGTGCGTGTAAGTGCGTGAAAGTGGGTATAAGTACGTGTAAGTGCGTGTACGTGCGTGTAACGTGTAAGTGCGTATAAGTGCGTGGAAGTGCGTGTAAGTGCGTGAAAGTGGGTATAAGTACGTGTAAGTGCGTGTACGTGCGTGTAACGTGTAAGTGCGTATAAGTGCGTGGAAGTGCGTGTAAGTGCGTGAAAGTGGGTATAAGTACGTGTAAGTGCGTGTACGTGCGTGTAACGTGTAAGTGCGTATAAGTGCGTGGAAGTGCGTGTAAGTGCGTGAAAGTGGGTATAAGTACGTGTAAGTGCGTGTACGTGCGTGTAACGTGTAAGTGCGTATAAGTGCGTGGAAGTGCGTGTAAGTGCGTGAAAGTGGGTATAAGTACGTGTAAGTGCGTGTACGTGCGTGTAACGTGTAAGTGCGTATAAGTGCGTGGAAGTGCGTGTAAGTGCGTGAAAGTGGGTATAAGTACGTGTAAGTGCGTGTACGTGCGTGTAACGTGTAAGTGCGTATAAGTGCGTGGAAGTGCGTGTAAGTGCGTGAAAGTGGGTATAAGTACGTGTAAGTGCGTGTACGTGCGTGTAACGTGTAAGTGCGTATAAGTGCGTGGAAGTGCGTGTAAGTGCGTGAAAGTGGGTATAAGTACGTGTAAGTGCGTGTACGTGCGTGTAACGTGTAAGTGCGTATAAGTGCGTGGAAGTGCGTGTAAGTGCGTGAAAGTGGGTATAAGTACGTGTAAGTGCGTGTACGTGCGTGTAACGTGTAAGTGCGTATAAGTGCGTGGAAGTGCGTGTAAGTGCGTGAAAGTGGGTATAAGTACGTGTAAGTGCGTGTACGTGCGTGTAACGTGTAAGTGCGTATAAGTGCGTGGAAGTGCGTGTAAGTGCGTGAAAGTGGGTATAAGTACGTGTAAGTGCGTGTACGTGCGTGTAACGTGTAAGTGCGTATAAGTGCGTGGAAGTGCGTGTAAGTGCGTGAAAGTGGGTATAAGTACGTGTAAGTGCGTGTACGTGCGTGTAACGTGTAAGTGCGTATAAGTGCGTGGAAGTGCGTGTAAGTGCGTGAAAGTGGGTATAAGTACGTGTAAGTGCGTGTACGTGCGTGTAACGTGTAAGTGCGTATAAGTGCGTGGAAGTGCGTGTAAGTGCGTGAAAGTGGGTATAAGTACGTGTAAGTGCGTGTACGTGCGTGTAACGTGTAAGTGCGTATAAGTGCGTGGAAGTGCGTGTAAGTGCGTGAAAGTGGGTATAAGTACGTGTAAGTGCGTGTACGTGCGTGTAACGTGTAAGTGCGTATAAGTGCGTGGAAGTGCGTGTAAGTGCGTGAAAGTGGGTATAAGTACGTGTAAGTGCGTGTACGTGCGTGTAACGTGTAAGTGCGTATAAGTGCGTGGAAGTGCGTGTAAGTGCGTGAAAGTGGGTATAAGTACGTGTAAGTGCGTGTACGTGCGTGTAACGTGTAAGTGCGTATAAGTGCGTGGAAGTGCGTGTAAGTGCGTGAAAGTGGGTATAAGTACGTGTAAGTGCGTGTACGTGCGTGTAACGTGTAAGTGCGTATAAGTGCGTGGAAGTGCGTGTAAGTGCGTGAAAGTGGGTATAAGTACGTGTAAGTGCGTGTACGTGCGTGTAACGTGTAAGTGCGTATAAGTGCGTGGAAGTGCGTGTAAGTGCGTGAAAGTGGGTATAAGTACGTGTAAGTGCGTGTACGTGCGTGTAACGTGTAAGTGCGTATAAGTGCGTGGAAGTGCGTGTAAGTGCGTGAAAGTGGGTATAAGTACGTGTAAGTGCGTGTACGTGCGTGTAACGTGTAAGTGCGTATAAGTGCGTGGAAGTGCGTGTAAGTGCGTGAAAGTGGGTATAAGTACGTGTAAGTGCGTGTACGTGCGTGTAACGTGTAAGTGCGTATAAGTGCGTGGAAGTGCGTGTAAGTGCGTGAAAGTGGGTATAAGTACGTGTAAGTGCGTGTACGTGCGTGTAACGTGTAAGTGCGTATAAGTGCGTGGAAGTGCGTGTAAGTGCGTGAAAGTGGGTATAAGTACGTGTAAGTGCGTGTACGTGCGTGTAACGTGTAAGTGCGTATAAGTGCGTGGAAGTGCGTGTAAGTGCGTGAAAGTGGGTATAAGTACGTGTAAGTGCGTGTACGTGCGTGTAACGTGTAAGTGCGTATAAGTGCGTGGAAGTGCGTGTAAGTGCGTGAAAGTGGGTATAAGTACGTGTAAGTGCGTGTACGTGCGTGTAACGTGTAAGTGCGTATAAGTGCGTGGAAGTGCGTGTAAGTGCGTGAAAGTGGGTATAAGTACGTGTAAGTGCGTGTACGTGCGTGTAACGTGTAAGTGCGTATAAGTGCGTGGAAGTGCGTGTAAGTGCGTGAAAGTGGGTATAAGTACGTGTAAGTGCGTGTACGTGCGTGTAACGTGTAAGTGCGTATAAGTGCGTGGAAGTGCGTGTAAGTGCGTGAAAGTGGGTATAAGTACGTGTAAGTGCGTGTACGTGCGTGTAACGTGTAAGTGCGTATAAGTGCGTGGAAGTGCGTGTAAGTGCGTGAAAGTGGGTATAAGTACGTGTAAGTGCGTGTACGTGCGTGTAACGTGTAAGTGCGTATAAGTGCGTGGAAGTGCGTGTAAGTGCGTGAAAGTGGGTATAAGTACGTGTAAGTGCGTGTACGTGCGTGTAACGTGTAAGTGCGTATAAGTGCGTGGAAGTGCGTGTAAGTGCGTGAAAGTGGGTATAAGTACGTGTAAGTGCGTGTACGTGCGTGTAACGTGTAAGTGCGTATAAGTGCGTGGAAGTGCGTGTAAGTGCGTGAAAGTGGGTATAAGTACGTGTAAGTGCGTGTACGTGCGTGTAACGTGTAAGTGCGTATAAGTGCGTGGAAGTGCGTGTAAGTGCGTGAAAGTGGGTATAAGTACGTGTAAGTGCGTGTACGTGCGTGTAACGTGTAAGTGCGTATAAGTGCGTGGAAGTGCGTGTAAGTGCGTGAAAGTGGGTATAAGTACGTGTAAGTGCGTGTACGTGCGTGTAACGTGTAAGTGCGTATAAGTGCGTGGAAGTGCGTGTAAGTGCGTGAAAGTGGGTATAAGTACGTGTAAGTGCGTGTACGTGCGTGTAACGTGTAAGTGCGTATAAGTGCGTGGAAGTGCGTGTAAGTGCGTGAAAGTGGGTATAAGTACGTGTAAGTGCGTGTACGTGCGTGTAACGTGTAAGTGCGTATAAGTGCGTGGAAGTGCGTGTAAGTGCGTGAAAGTGGGTATAAGTACGTGTAAGTGCGTGTACGTGCGTGTAACGTGTAAGTGCGTATAAGTGCGTGGAAGTGCGTGTAAGTGCGTGAAAGTGGGTATAAGTACGTGTAAGTGCGTGTACGTGCGTGTAACGTGTAAGTGCGTATAAGTGCGTGGAAGTGCGTGTAAGTGCGTGAAAGTGGGTATAAGTACGTGTAAGTGCGTGTACGTGCGTGTAACGTGTAAGTGCGTATAAGTGCGTGGAAGTGCGTGTAAGTGCGTGAAAGTGGGTATAAGTACGTGTAAGTGCGTGTACGTGCGTGTAACGTGTAAGTGCGTATAAGTGCGTGGAAGTGCGTGTAAGTGCGTGAAAGTGGGTATAAGTACGTGTAAGTGCGTGTACGTGCGTGTAACGTGTAAGTGCGTATAAGTGCGTGGAAGTGCGTGTAAGTGCGTGAAAGTGGGTATAAGTACGTGTAAGTGCGTGTACGTGCGTGTAACGTGTAAGTGCGTATAAGTGCGTGGAAGTGCGTGTAAGTGCGTGAAAGTGGGTATAAGTACGTGTAAGTGCGTGTACGTGCGTGTAACGTGTAAGTGCGTATAAGTGCGTGGAAGTGCGTGTAAGTGCGTGAAAGTGGGTATAAGTACGTGTAAGTGCGTGTACGTGCGTGTAACGTGTAAGTGCGTATAAGTGCGTGGAAGTGCGTGTAAGTGCGTGGAAGTGCATGTAAGTGCGTGTTGATGCGTGTAAGTACGTATAAGTGCGTGTAAGTGTGTGGAAGTGCGTGTAAGTCCGTGTAAGTGCGTGTAAGTAGATGTAAGTGCGTGTACGTGGGTGTAAGTGCGTGTAAGTACGTGTAAGTGTGTGTCAGTGCGTGTAAGTGCGTGTAAGTGCGTGTAATTGCGTGTAACGTGTAAGTGCGTATAAGTGCGTGTAAGTGCGTGGAAGTGGGTGTAAGTGGGTGTAAGTGCATGTAAGTGCGTGTAAGTACGTGTAAGTTCGTGTAGGTCTGTGTAAGTGTGTGTAAGTGTGTGTAGGTGTGTGTAAGTGTGTGTAGGTGCGTGTATGTGCATGTAAGTGTGTGTAAGTACGTGTAAGTGCGTGTAAGTACGTGTAAGTACGTGTAAGTGGGTGTAAGTACGTGTAAGTCCGTGTAAGTGCGTGTAAGTGGCTGTAAGTACGTGTAAGTGGGTGTAAGTGGGTGTAAGTGCGTGTAAGTGCGTGTAAGTGCGTGTAAGTTCGTGTAAGTGTGTATAAGTGGGTGTAAGTGCATGTAAGTGCGTGTAAGTGTGTGTAAGTATGTGTAAGTGCGTGTAAGTTTGTGTAAGTGCGTGTAAGATGGTGTAAGTGCGTGTAAGTGGGTGTAAGTGTGTGTAAGTGGGTGTAAGTGGGTGTAAGTGGGTGTAAGTACGTGTAAGTACGTGTAAGTGCGTGTAAGTGCGTGTAAGTGTGTGTAAGTGCGTGTAAGTGCATGTAAGTTTGTGTAAGTTCATGTAAGTGCGTGTAAGTGCGTGTATGTGCGTGTAAGTGCGTATAAGTGCATGTAAGTGCGTGTAAGTGGGTGTAAGTTCGTGTAAGTGCGTGTGAGTGCGTGTAAGTGCGTTTAAGTGGGTGTAAGTGCGTGTAAGTACGCGTAAGTGTGTGTAAGTGGGTTTTAAGTGCGTGTAAGTGCGTGTAAGTACGTGTAAGTGCGGTTGAGTGCGTGTAAGTGCGTGTAAGTACATGTAAGTGCGTGTAAGTGCGTGCAAGTGCGTGTAAGTGCGTGTAAGCGCTTGTAAGTGCCTGTAGGTGCGTGTAAGTGGGTGTAAGTGCGTGTAAGTGCGTGTAAGTGCGTGTAAGTGCGGTTAAGTGCGTGTAAGTGCGTGTAAGTACATGTAAGTGCGTGTAAGTGCGTGTAAGTGCGTGTAAGTGCGGTTAAGTGCGTGTAAGTGCGTGTAAGTACATGTAAGTGCGTGTAAGTGCGTGTAAGTGCGTGTAAGTGCGGTTAAGTGCGTGTAAGTGCGTGTAAGTACATGTAAGTGCGTGTAAGTGCGTGTAAGTGCGTGTAAGTGCGGTTAAGTGCGTGTAAGTGCGTGTAAGTACATGTAAGTGCGTGTAAGTGCGTGTAAGTGCGTGTAAGTGCGGTTAAGTGCGTGTAAGTGCGTGTAAGTACATGTAAGTGCGTGTAAGTGCGTGTAAGTGCGTGTAAGTGCGGTTAAGTGCGTGTAAGTGCGTGTAAGTACATGTAAGTGCGTGTAAGTGCGTGTAAGTGCGTGTAAGTGCGGTTAAGTGCGTGTAAGTGCGTGTAAGTACATGTAAGTGCGTGTAAGTGCGTGTAAGTGCGTGTAAGTGCGGTTAAGTGCGTGTAAGTGCGTGTAAGTACATGTAAGTGCGTGTAAGTGCGTGTAAGTGCGTGTAAGTGCGGTTAAGTGCGTGTAAGTGCGTGTAAGTACATGTAAGTGCGTGTAAGTGCGTGTAAGTGCGTGTAAGTGCGGTTAAGTGCGTGTAAGTGCGTGTAAGTACATGTAAGTGCGTGTAAGTGCGTGTAAGTGCGTGTAAGTGCGGTTAAGTGCGTGTAAGTGCGTGTAAGTACATGTAAGTGCGTGTAAGTGCGTGTAAGTGCGTGTAAGTGCGGTTAAGTGC
>SZWC01018938.1:0-2500 GCA_023375785.1 Penium margaritaceum | reverse complement strand
AAGGGCGTATAAGTGCGTGCAAGTGCGTGTAACTGGGTGTAAGTGGGTGTAAGTGCGTGTAAGTGCGTGTAAGTGCCTGTAAGTATGTGTATGTTTGTGTAAGTGCGTGTAAGCGCGTGTAAGTGGGTGTAAGGGCGTGTAAGTGTGTATAAGTGGGTGTAAGTGCGTGTATGTGGGTGTAAGTGCGTGTAAGTGGGTGTAAGTGCATGTAAGTACGTGTAAGTGCGTGTACGTTCGTGTAAGTACGTGTAAGTGCGTGTAAGTGCGTGTAAGTGCGTGTAAGTGCGTGGAAGTGCGTGGTAGTGGGTGTAAGTGCGTGTAAGTGCGTGTTAGTGGATGTAAGTGCGTGTAAGTGCGTGTAAGTGTGTGTAAGTGCGTGTAAGTGCGTGTGAGTGCGTGTAAGTGCATGTAAGTGCGTGTAAGTGCGTGTAAGTGCGTGGAAGTGCGTGGAAGTGGGTGGAAGTGCCTGGAAGTGGGTGGAAGTGCGTGTAAGTGCGTGTGAGTGCGTGTAAGTGCATGTAAGTGCGTGTAAGTGCGTGTAAGTGCGTGGAAGTGCGTGGAAGTGGGTGGAAGTGCCTGGAAGTGGGTGGAAGTGCGTGTAAGTGCGTGTGAGTGCGTGTAAGTGCATGTAAGTGCGTGTAAGTGCGTGTAAGTGCGTGGAAGTGCGTGGAAGTGGGTGGAAGTGCCTGGAAGTGGGTGGAAGTGCGTGTAAGTGCGTGTGAGTGCGTGTAAGTGCATGTAAGTGCGTGTAAGTGCGTGTAAGTGCGTGGAAGTGCGTGGAAGTGGGTGGAAGTGCCTGGAAGTGGGTGGAAGTGCGTGTAAGTGCGTGTGAGTGCGTGTAAGTGCATGTAAGTGCGTGTAAGTGCGTGTAAGTGCGTGGAAGTGCGTGGAAGTGGGTGGAAGTGCCTGGAAGTGGGTGGAAGTGCGTGTAAGTGCGTGTGAGTGCGTGTAAGTGCATGTAAGTGCGTGTAAGTGCGTGTAAGTGCGTGGAAGTGCGTGGAAGTGGGTGGAAGTGCCTGGAAGTGGGTGGAAGTGCGTGTAAGTGCGTGTGAGTGCGTGTAAGTGCATGTAAGTGCGTGTAAGTGCGTGTAAGTGCGTGGAAGTGCGTGGAAGTGGGTGGAAGTGCCTGGAAGTGGGTGGAAGTGCGTGTAAGTGCGTGTGAGTGCGTGTAAGTGCATGTAAGTGCGTGTAAGTGCGTGTAAGTGCGTGGAAGTGCGTGGAAGTGGGTGGAAGTGCCTGGAAGTGGGTGGAAGTGCGTGTAAGTGCGTGTGAGTGCGTGTAAGTGCATGTAAGTGCGTGTAAGTGCGTGTAAGTGCGTGGAAGTGCGTGGAAGTGGGTGGAAGTGCCTGGAAGTGGGTGGAAGTGCGTGTAAGTGCGTGTGAGTGCGTGTAAGTGCATGTAAGTGCGTGTAAGTGCGTGTAAGTGCGTGGAAGTGCGTGGAAGTGGGTGGAAGTGCCTGGAAGTGGGTGGAAGTGCGTGTAAGTGCGTGTGAGTGCGTGTAAGTGCATGTAAGTGCGTGTAAGTGCGTGTAAGTGCGTGGAAGTGCGTGGAAGTGGGTGGAAGTGCCTGGAAGTGGGTGGAAGTGCGTGTAAGTGCGTGTGAGTGCGTGTAAGTGCATGTAAGTGCGTGTAAGTGCGTGTAAGTGCGTGGAAGTGCGTGGAAGTGGGTGGAAGTGCCTGGAAGTGGGTGGAAGTGCGTGTAAGTGCGTGTGAGTGCGTGTAAGTGCATGTAAGTGCGTGTAAGTGCGTGTAAGTGCGTGGAAGTGCGTGGAAGTGGGTGGAAGTGCCTGGAAGTGGGTGGAAGTGCGTGTAAGTGCGTGTGAGTGCGTGTAAGTGCATGTAAGTGCGTGTAAGTGCGTGTAAGTGCGTGGAAGTGCGTGGAAGTGGGTGGAAGTGCCTGGAAGTGGGTGGAAGTGCGTGTAAGTGCGTGTGAGTGCGTGTAAGTGCATGTAAGTGCGTGTAAGTGCGTGTAAGTGCGTGGAAGTGCGTGGAAGTGGGTGGAAGTGCCTGGAAGTGGGTGGAAGTGCGTGTAAGTGCGTGTGAGTGCGTGTAAGTGCATGTAAGTGCGTGTAAGTGCGTGTAAGTGCGTGGAAGTGCGTGGTAGTGGGTGTAAGTGCGTGTAAGTGCATGTAAGTGGGTGTAACTCTGTGTAAGTGCGTGTCAGTGCGTGTAAGTGCGTGTAAGTGCATGTAAGTGTGTGTATGTGCGTGTAAGTGCGTGTAAGTGTGTGTAAGTGTGTGTAAGTGTGTGTAAGTGTGTGTAAGTGCGAGTAAGTACGTGTAAGTGCGTGTAAGTGCGTTTAAGTGCGTGTAAGTGCGTGTGAGTGCGTGTAAGTGCATGTAAGTACGTGTAAGTGCATGTAAGTACGTGTAAGTGCGTGTAAGTGTGTGGAAGTGCGTATAAGTGCATGTAAGTGTATGTAAGTGCGTGTAAGTGCGTGGAAGTGCGTGTAAGTGGGTGGAAGTGCGTGTAAGTGTGTTTAAGTGCGTGTAAGTGCGTGT
>SZWC01018936.1:22409-54748 GCA_023375785.1 Penium margaritaceum | reverse complement strand
ACACACACACACACACACACACACACACACACACACATGTATCTGCTACCCATCTAAGGTCTCCCTAGACAGTGGCACATCCGGCCAAGTGTCTGGGTCTCGACCATGATAGGAGTGATGCACACGCGCACAAACTACTATTATGCACATCATACACATGTTAGACGAAAAGAGGGTCTCCTTGTGGCACTGGTTGTACCAATGCCCGGGTCTCGACCGCTACAAGCAATATAGCAGGTGTATGTATGCTGGCCACAATATTAGCATCAATCAACACACACGATCATAGGGTGTCTCCTCGTAACACTGGTGCAGGTCATCACGTGTCTGGGTCTCGACCACTATGAGCAAACCAGCTGGCGTGCACATGCCACATGCAGTATGGCCACACACCAAAACACACGATCACATGGTCTCCTCATGACACAAGTACAACCAACCAAGTGTCTGGGTCTTGACCAACAGAGTGCTACCATAGACCTACAGTTATGCAGGCACGTGGCATGAGCCACACGACGGCTACTATAGTATGCTCATAGCAGAGCATTGACCGCTCGCCATGCATCTCCCGTGACGGTGCGTCAGGTCGAGATCCTCACAATACTCCCCCTTGGCAGATGAACCTGGCGGCGATGTCCTCGATGGAGATGCTGATGCCTTAGCTGAACAGATCCTGGATGATGTGGTCTCTCCATCATAAAGAGATGGCTGCCCTTGTCACGTACGAGTCGGCTCCCACGGTCAAAGACAAAGTGGTATCTCCGGCTACGACTCCTCATGTCAATCAGCATCACCTCGAGTGCACCAGTCCTTGCGTGACTACCAAGGATTCCAACTCACAGTCTCTCCTCTCTCGGCTCTAGCGCGACGCATCTTTGTACGTCGGAGGAAAGGGAATGGGCAAGCACCACGCGAGTGTGGATGAAGTGGCGGAGCTGGCCTTCGAGGCGGGATAGAGCACCATGAGGCACAAGGGTGTACGGCCAAAAGAGGAGGGGTGGAGTGACAAATCGGATCACCACTCATGGATGAAGGTGACGATGGAGCAGCTACGTCAAGTGGATGAAGGTGTGTGATGGCAGTAGTAGGAGGAGGAGGAGTGATGATGGAATCGACAGGAATGAGGATGGCGGAAACCAAAGGCATGCTCACCTCTCTACTGACGGTCTCTCCAGCAGACGTCATACTCAATGCTGGTACAAGGTCCTCCTCAAGTATGGGTGTGCAAGATGATGGTGGTGGAAGGCTCGTACCGATAGTAGTGATGCTCCCCTCCTCTACGAATCGCTCACGCGCTGCCATCACCTCGCACTACACCATCACTACACGCTCCTGCAGGTCAGCGTAATCTGCCTCGGACATGTGGAGGTGCCCAATGTCCGCCTCGCGTTAGATAAAATCTCCCTCACTGGATGCCGCACATGCAAACTGCAGAACTCGTGAGTACATCTCCATCTGCATCTCTGTTGCTGAAGACGATAGAGCAGGTGCGTATGCATTCACATGCGGATCAACCAAACTCGCAATGTATTGAGACGCTGGGACATCAAATTCAATTGGAGGTGTCGCATCCACACCATAGTTCGTGTGTGTCATATGAGGAGGAATAAGCGGGCGCATGCCGAGAGAGAAGGAGAAGGAGGAGCCGTCGGAGTCAGTGGAGCATGTGGACATGTCGTCCGTGTAGGCACTACGACTCTCAACGTCGATGTGATCAGCAGGGTCACCAACAGGTGAATACAAGAGGGAAGAACTCAGCTCCTTGTGATAAGGTGACCCCATCTGCGTATATGGATGTGCTCCACTATCCTTGACTGCCACTGTAGTGGACACAGGTCTATAGGAATCTGACTCGACAATGCCCGGCAAGGCGACCAGCAAGTGCAGCTGGCGCTCACGCACCATCTCGCTGAGAAGGCTGGTCGTTGCCACGCGCTTAATAATGGAGTCAGGACCACCATCTGACTCCGTCATGTGTGTCGCAGTGCCGTTGTGTATACGGGAACCCATAGACTATGGGAACATGGACGACTGCTCACGTTGAAGCTGGTCCTCAGGTAGCGCGGATGACATGGTGGAGACTGTTGTGTCTGCTATAGCACATGTCCCAGTGATATCTCTCAGAAGTGCTGCTCTCAAGGATGCCCCAACCTTTTAAAGACCAGCTGGCCAACTCTACTCATAGACAGCGACCGCTGTCGGGCTGGTGTGAGTGTCATGTGCCAACGCCCCCGGAAATCCATATGGGGCATCCTGATCCGCACTATACTTCTGTGCCACCGACAGGCCGCTATCGGTCGAAGTCGCGAGTGGCATCGCCCAGGCATGTGAAACGTGCACTCCTCCTGATGCAACCTGCTGTTGCAAAACATCCGGCTCCTGCACTAGTGTAGATGTCGATCTCGATGACATGCACGTCTCAAGCACTGCAACCTTTGCCAAACTGGTGTAAGCCTGCTGCACACTCTCCCCCAAAAGTCCGGCAGATGCATCCCGATATGTACGGGACTCATCTACCACCACTGGGCCTCCATCGGTCCGAGCCGCAAGTGGCACCACCCAAGGACGCCGTGCCTCCGCTCCTCTTGATGTCACCTGCTGCTGTGGAAGATCTTGATCAAGCTTGCACGCGGAATTCAAGCTCAATGACAGGCAAGTGTCCACCATGAAAGCCATGTCTAGATCAGACTCCACGTCATGCAGTATTATCATATCATCTGAGTCTGCCTAAGCTTACACTCGGGCACCACAGCCTGGCGCGAGTGCGAATCCTATCGCTACATTCACAACAGGCAAAACGCGGTGACCATAGTGTCGCTTGACAGGTACCGTAACGGAAGCCGAGGAGGTGGAGGGTGTATCAAAACCTTTACAAGTCTGATATGTGGAGTGCTGATGCGGACGCCGTGTGAACACACGACTGGAATGTCTTCATGAAGACATGTCATCGTGACGTGGCATCATGGTCACAACAGACTGGAGGATAAAAAGGATGGAGGCAGCTTGGGATTGGCCGACAGGTGGAGCTGAAAGGACACCATCGGATGAGGAAGGATGAGAGGATGATGGAGAGGAGATTGAAGAGGCCGTCGATGAACTAGTAGCAGATGCACACTTGGTGACGACGAGGTCACAAAGCCGCTGCACCATCAGCCTCAGGCCGTGGATCTCAGCAAACATGGCCGCCAGAGGTCGAGCTAGGGGATCTAACAATGCTGGCAGATCAGTATGCTGTGGAGGATGCATGCTCGGACGAGGCTGAAGCTAAGGTGGATGCCAACCGTGAGGGCATGTCCAGCAGCGACGCTAATCATGACGTCCATCACTACACTAGTAGCAGGGGAACGCGGAGGGCGTCTTTTCAGATGTGTGTGCACTCATCTCGTGCATCGGATGATGGATAGGTACTGAGGGCACCTACTCCCAGTGGTAAACACCAAGCTGCGGGAGAGGATGGGACCAGTAGGTATTGTCACTCCCAGAGGTCACGGCGTCAAGGTCAACAAACGTGACCAGACAGGGCGAGCTGCACTACCATAGTACGCCCGGTGTATGGAGTTGGACTAGTGTGGCTACCAATGTTGTTGCCGCTAAAGGAGCAAAGGTTGCTCCAGGAACAGAAGGGGTGGCGGCGATAGGCCCGGCTGCTACTCCAAGCGGTAGACGAGATACAGACTCCAATCTGCCATCAATCGTACGGAGTGAACTGCACCCACCAATCCACGGGCCCCAGGGAGACGCCAGTCCACAATGCGTCTCGAAAAAGAGATCGCCGCCGAAGAAAATCTGCTATCAGTTGGGAAGGAGGGAGTGCAAACACACATGCAACTACCCCTCACTATGTAGTCGTTGCAACTCCGTCCGCCAGTGCTATTGCTGCCACAAAAGCTGCTACTACTACAACAGTTGTGGTTGTACGACTTTGTTTTTCCTCTGTGTCCTTTTCTTTTTCCTCTTGCCCTTAGATCCCATTTTGTGTTTTACCTTTGCCCTCACCCTCCTTTTTCTTCCCTTTCCTTTCGCTCTCCCCTTGTCTCGCCCTCAGCCCACGTACTTTGGCTTTTTTCCTCTTTTCCACTTGATTTCAGGCGTACCCCTTTTTGTATTTCTTTATCATCCCCCCATTTCTTGATTTCCCCTAAAGTGGGAAAATGGAGAAAACAAGGGGTGGAAGGGGGGGTTTCCGGCTTGTCCGGCCCTCCCTCCCATGCTTACTTGCTCACTCACTTGCTCAGGAAGCGAGTGAGCGAGCGTGTGAGTGTGGGGGGAGGGAGGAGGAGGGGGCACCCCTCTCCACCGTCGGCCCCTTTGTCGGTCAGCGGACAGGGCCGACGGGGCCGACGGGCCCCTCCGAGGGGCCCCTCAGAGGGGGTTCGACGGGGCCATCCGAGGGGAGGCTCGACCGGCCCGCAGGCCCCCTCTGAGGGGGCCCCTCTATGGGGATTCGATGGAGCCCTTCGGAGGAGGGTTGCGAGGCCCTCTTGTAGTAGTAGCTGCAGCGGTGGGTACAACTGCTACGGGTGCTGCTGCTTCTCCCGCTGCAACTACTGGTACTGCCACTTTGCGTAGTAGCTGCTGCTGCTTCATGCTACTGCTACTACTGCTTCTGCTACTACTACTACTGCTGCTGCTACACTACGTAATAGTTGCCACTGGTTACGACTACCGCCGCTGCCGCTTGTTGCTACCGCCACTGTTGCTTACTATTGCATGCTATTACTACTGCCGTCGCTAGTATAGCGGGTGCTGTTGTTGCTGCTGTTGCGGCTATGTGCTGCTGCTAATGTCACCGCTATTGCACCGGTCGCTGCGCTACTACAACTGCCGCCACTATTGCTTGGTGCCGCCACTATTGCTGCTTGTTATTGCATGCTACTGTTGCTTTTGGCGCTACTGCGGTGGCCGCTCCTGATGCTGCTATGTGCTACTGCTCTTGTCGTTGGTGTTGTAGGAACTGCTGCGCTGCTAGAGCTGCCGCCACTACTCTTGCTACGCAGCACCGCGACTGCCGCGGTTGCTACGTCTGCTGCTGCTACTACTGTTGCCGTTGCAATCGCTAATGCTGCTGTGTGCGGCTCACCACCCCTGTGCCGTTCACGTACAGACGCTTCGCGCTCCCTCACGTTATTGCTGGTGCGGCGCCACGTGGCGCGTTCTGTTTGCGTTCCCCCCACTATTGCTCCTTCTGGTGCTCACACGGCACCCTGTGCTCTGGTACCAAGTTGGAAATATTTTAGGGCGTGCAGACCCATGCAAGAACGAACATGAGCTCTATGTGTGTGAGACGACAAGAATTTGGCTAAGTCTGGAATGCTGAATACAAACGAACAAGGAGAGAGTACAAATGAGCCCCTAGCTGGCTTATGTAGGGGCGCCAGCAGCTAGGCACACCGGGCTCCGTCACCCCCGTTGAACCCAAAGGATTCAGCGGGGAGAACACACTGCATACACTGCAACAACAAAGGTGGTCTCCTCAAGGCACCGGAACAACTCTGCGAGCGTCCGGGTCTCGACCACCGAGAAAATACGAGTAGTGCTACAAAAACTTGAAATCAGCGTCCAGACATTCAAAACGGTTTTCCAAACATCGGAAGCCCTACTACAACCATCGGGTCTCCCTGTCGCACCGGTACAGTCCACCGGGTGCGCGGGCCTCAACCCACCGATAAAACTCTTCAACCTCCCGACAAGCCCACATTCCTGCCAGAATGCATCGACCGCGTCTCGTCGGCGCTATCGTAGGTGCTGGAGAAGTCCCGGTACAGTCCGGAGACCTGTCGTGTCGTCACGCCCTCCTCTACCATATACCAGCAACGTGGGTATATGGATAATCCATCGGCATGAGTGGCGACGAGTGGAAGCCACACAAACCAACACCACGTGGCTCCTTCGACCAGTCGACGTGGGCATTTCCACGCTACAGAGTTGGCCATGTTGGATATAAGTAACTGTATGCTCAATAATTAGGAAGGAGGTTGGATGGTAATCGCGTATGTTGCAAGGTCATCTTTTGCATGAAAAAGAGTGGTGATTTGAGAGGAAAACCCAATAATGGCACTAGGCTCATGAAAGATGGTCGTGGCGCATGCAAAGGGATGGTCTTCTAGATACATTGGAGAGAATAAGAGGTGCATAGAGTGGCAGAGATACTGTGTTTTACACATTTTTGGACGGGTTAGTGGAAAAAGCAAGAGGAATTCACAAGTATTATGTAATATCCAACATGTATGCAAGTACAAGGATTTGGGGTTAGAGAAAGTCTTCAAAAATCATGCCTGAGCCGGTACATTCTGTCATAAAGGGCCACAGTTAGAGGGAAGGGCTGGAATGGCCCACTTGTATCCAACAGGATCGAAGCGAGAAAACATGATCGCATCATCCACTTGATTATGAGCATTGATGGTGAGACCTGGATTGAAACTGGGAGGCTGGGCTACTGGATTGCATGACCAAAGATCCTCGCTTTCAAAAAGAGATGGGCTTGGGTTGGGTGGTGGTGCGAGTGGAGGATGGGAAGGTGATGAAGTGCAACTTGGTGTTGGCAATGATGCTGGAGCGTCTTCTGTAGTTCCGTGTACTGGAGATCTTTGGGAGACTAGGTCAGAGGCATTGGACATTTGTGCATTGGATGGATGTGTTTAGCATAAGAGTACTGTTAGCTAGTCAGTGGGTAAAGTTGTGGCAATATTTGGGCAATGCTCCTTGTTTCTTTGAATCCAAGCACAATGGACAATTTTCCTAGTATTGGCAGAGAGAATTGTTGGCATGACATAGTTTAGTTTGTTGATCACATGTGCCATCCATGCCCTCCTTGTGAGAATGTGCCATTTCTTCTCACAAAATTTGACGGAGAGGAAAAAGGATGAATAACTATGTTATTCTTGCAGTAAAATCACCACTGACCTTTGTCATGGTCACCTTTACTTCTTTTGAAGCCATGATTTTTCAATGAACAAGAAAATGGTCATTGATAGAATCAACTGTCAGGAGGGATCCGCAGGATGCGGTCCTGGCGTTGGTCTGATAGACTCTACTGGTTTACGTCTTCTGTTTTGGGCAAATCTGAGACAGAGCGTGAGCTTTCTGGTCGCCTCACGCTATGTGAGCAGGCTTTTGGATATAGTCACTTTTGTGAAGGGAATAACGTGACTTTGAATTAGGTTTTTTACATGGACATTTATAGGTCTAGTCATGAGCTTTCCAGGGCACCAAACCGCGCGCAATTTGGCCAAGCGTAGTCCAAGTTACGCTTTCCGAAGCGCAGGTCTCACCCACCACAGACGCCTGACACCGACACACACTGTGGCGCCTTCCTTCATGTGCGAAGTGCCTTTTGTGAGGCGCAGATCCCATTGCACGTGGTCCCCTGCACTGTTTCCACGCACCTTCCTTGCTTTTGGCTCGAGTTTGGTGATGGGGTGTGACGAGGTTCGAAACCTGTCCGTGGACTTGTAGTCCCCGAGTAACAAAACGTGCTACTGAGTTTTGGACGCCGAGCCAGGATTTTGGCTAAGTCCCTCAGTAAGAACCTGCACTACAGGATCCGGTGGATGATTCGCCGGATAAGGTGGATCATCCACCGGACGCCTCGGCAGGTCTCCCGGAGCAATTTCTCCAGATGGTTTTTTTGTTACTCAATCCGGTCGATTATCCATCGGATTTTGAGTCACAGCCGGCTCCCAGAGCTGCTGCGCACACCCCAACTTTGGAAGGCCATAACCCCCTCGATACTTGTCCAAATCTGGTGAAACAACTTCCACCGGATTTATCAACTCTTCAATAATTTGATGCAATCATCTATTTTAGGATCCGGGCAATCATCAAGTCGCCAGATCCACCGGCACGGAGTTCCTTATTTCTGGCCGCTCGTCAGCACCTCCCGGCACTGCGCTTGGACATGCGAAGGGGTAATTTTTCAACATTCTCCCTCTTGCACCTGCCATGCCCACTGCTCCTGCTTGCTCTCAGTCATCTTCCGCTGTGCCCTCCAGCCCATCATAGCTGGTCATCCCAAGCCTGGCCACGCTCATCGCGTGCCGGTCTGCGGGTTGCGCTTTGGTCAAGCAATCTGCAAGCATGTTGTACGTGCTGTAATGTTGTAGCATCACCTGCCCCTTGTCGAGCATGTCCCATGCATAGTGGTAACGCACATTGATGTGCTTTGTCCTCCTGTGCTGTGTCGGGTTGTTGGTCAGCAAGATGGAGCCGGTGTTGTCCTTCTACACCACCGTAGGCTCCAGCTGCGGCACGCCCAGCTCCTCCAGCAACCTGCGGAGCCACACCGCCTCCTTGACCGCCTCAGCCAACGCGATGTACTCAGCTTCAATTGTGGAGGTGGCAACGTAGTCCTGCTTCCTACTGCACCACGAGACCGCTGAACTAGCAAGGAAGAACACGTAGCCGGATGTGGACTTCCGCTTGTCCACATCTCCAGCGTAGTCCGCATTTGTGTAGCACACCAGATGCAAGGGGTCCGTCCGCCCCTTGCCTTTGAACCTCAGGCATATGTGCGGCATTGCCTGCAGGTAGCGGAGGATGTGCTTGACCTCTTGCCAGTGTAGTGGCCCTGGATCTGCCATGTACCTGCTCACTTGGCCCACCACGTAGGCCAGGTTCAGTCGAGTTGCCACCATGGCGTACATGAGGCTGCCCACCGTCGATTGGTAGGGCACCCCTGCCATATCCTCCCACTCTTCTTTTGTTTGCGGTGACATTGCCGCACTTAGTTCACAGGTCATGGAGACCGGACTGCACACTGGTTTGCAGTCCTCCATGCCGTACCGCTTTGGCACTTCGGCCACGTTTTTGGCCTGCCCCAGCTCAAGCGTGAGCGCCCTTTGGTTCCGCGAAATGCTCACCCTGAGGTAGAACTTGAGCTCCCCCATGTCCGACATCTGGAACCTGTTGCTCAGCCACTCTTTCAGCTGCTGTAGGCTCATTAGGTCTGAGGAGCATAAGATCAGATCGTCCACATAGAGTGTGACAATGTGATGGAGCTTCTTGCTGTGCCGCACGTACATGCCGTGATCTGCCTCACAACGCTTGAAGCCGAGTTGTGCCATGAAGCTGTCCATCTGTTGGTACCAGCACCTGGGCGATTGTTTTAGCCTGTACAAGGACTTCCAGAGCTTGCACACCTTACCCTCCGGCGCCTCCACCCCCTCCGGCACCTCCATGTAGATTTGTTTGTCGAATATGCCATTGAGGAAGGTCGTCTTTACGTCCATTTGGTGGAGGTCCATGTCCTTCGCTGCTACCACCGTAAGGATCACACGGATGCTTGTGAACTTGGATATGGGGGTGAACGTTTCATCGTAGTGCTTGCCCTTACGCTGTGCGTACCCCTTTGCCACAAGCCGCGCATTGTACTTGTCAACCACAACTTCCTTTGTGAACTTGGTCTTGAAGAACCACTTAGAGCTGATGACCTTGGCGTCTTTCCGCCTGTCAACCAGTTGCCAAGTGTCGTTTTCAACAATGGACGCCAACTCCGACTTGATGGCGGCGTCCCATTGCTCCCTCTCGGACCGCACAAGCATCTCTTGTACGGTTGTCAGCTCCATTGATACAGCCAGCATGCACCGCGTCATGCCGATCCATCGACCGTTGCCTGCGTCCAAACGCTTCCCCGCTCTCCGCTGCCTCCCGCTGCAGTGCGGCAGTTTTGGTGGCATCTCGTCGCTCTACTACGATCCTTCCAACTCTGCCCGCTCCAGTGAATCATCAACCAGACGGCTCCCCGAGGATCCCTCCTGATCCGGTGAACCATCAACCTGACGGACAGCGCGTCCGGAAGATTTTTCTCCGACGCCCGACGCGAACCCCGCCGGGAGTGCGAGCTTTGGCACCCGCCGTGCCTCCTTCGACAAATCATTATGCCGGATCTCCAGCCCAACCAAATCGTCGTTAGAGTCCTCTACGTTGGCTGCTGTACCGCCGAGCTCTGACGCTACATCATCGACCTCCGCGTCCGCCGGCTCCTCTTCGTAGACGAGGAGCTGGAACCACTCCCCCTGTTGTGGAGTGTTCTCGACGCTCATGTCATTGCTGCTGCTACTAAAGATCTACTGCTCGTCAAACTCGATGTCACGGCTGCGGATGATCTCTCGCGCGCGTGGGTCCCAAAGCCGAAACACTTTTTGCGCGCTCTCGTAGCCGAGGAACAAGCACGGCTTTACACCTGGTTCCAGCTTGCTGTCGCTTCGTTGCGCCGCCTGCACCATCGTGTGCGCCTTGCACCCAAACACCTTCAGGTATGCCACGTTTAGCTTGCGCCCGCTCCAAACCTCCTACGGCGTCTTCCAACCGCCCTTGCCCTTCAACACAGCTGTTAGGGTGAGGTTGATGGTGTAGCTCGCTGTACGCACAGCCTCTGCCCAGAATCCTTGCGGTAACCCCGCATCCACAAGCATGGTCTGCAGCATGTTGAGCAGCGTCTAGTTCTCCCGCTCCGCCACTCCGTTCCATTGTGGCAAGTATGGTGTAGTGGGTTCCCACTTTATGCACTGATGCTTCATCCACCCGCTGTAGCCCAGGTACTCTCCGCCATTGTTGCGGCATAGCGCTCTGACCTTCTGGCTAGTCTGCCTCTCCACCGTTGTGACATACTCCTTCAGCCGGTCGAGGACCTCGCCTTTCCGCTTCATGTAGTACACATAGAATTTTCTGCTGCAGTCATCAATGAAGGTGACGAAGTATCTCAGGCCGCTATTTGACAGCGTTTTGAATGATCCACACACGTTGGTGTGCACGACCTCGAGCAGGTCCTTCGTGCAAGCCTCGTTCTTGTTGACCGGCTTGCGCCGCGCCTTGCCCAAAATGCAAGGCTTGTAATTTTTGTGCGCTGCTCCATCTGTTGCCGGGTCTGCTGCACCGTTGATGACGAGGCCACACACCATGTCGCGCTTCGCCATCTCCTTAACGGTTGCGGACGCTGAATGCCCCAACCGTCGGTGCCAGAGCTCCAGATCAGCGATTCCTCCCTTGGCCTTGTTGACGACGCGCTCCTACGAATCTATTGCGTTCAATGCCGCAAGGACCACCTTGGCCTCCATGATGTAGAGACCGCCATCGCGCTTTGCCTCCAGCACGACCTCATCGTTGCCGTCAATGCGCACCACTGCGCCTTTCCTGCGGAAGAGCACCTCATACCCCTTGTGCGTCAAGCGGCAAACACTATTAATTTCAGCAAGGCTGGGGACGTGCTGCACATCACTGATTGTGCACAGCTCCTTCTTACTGCCCACCACAACTTCCACCTCCACGCCGCCTTTGCCGGCCGCCGGCTTGACTTTTCGTTTGCGACCACCATTGACTTGGAGGACTTCTCATAGGTGACAAACCCCACCTTCTCGACTTGGGTGTGCTCCTCGGCCCCGGAATCCAGGCACCGCCTGTTGGCCTTCTTGAGGAAGTGGTTCTTGTTGCTGTTGAGGAGCAACTTGCCCTTGCTGTTTTTGGCGTCAGTCTTTGCCTCCTCTGAGCACTCACGGGCCCAATGGCCCTCCTTGCCGTAGTTGTGGTACGCACCTTTCTTGGTGCCCTTCTTGCCGCCGCCCTTTCCGCCGCTTCCTTTGTCCCCGCTTCCGCCACCACGCGTTTTGGTGACGAGGGCCGATAAGGAAGACGAGGACTCCCCGCAGCTCCGTCACTACGCCTTGTTGCGGATGTACTCTGCAAACGCGCCATAGGTGAGTTTGTCCTCCGACAATTCTCCAAGGACGGTGATGAGTGGACCCCAACTCTGAGGTAGGGCCATGAGGAGGGCCATCACCTGCAGCTGCGTGTCGACATTCCACCCCACGTCATTGCATTGCGAGGTGAGCGACTCGATCTGCTGCATGGCGGAGATGACATCATCTCCCTCCTCGATTCTCACCGTGAGGAGCCGCTTCATTGCAAAGATTTTGTTCGCGAGGGACTTGGATTGGTGGATGGCGCAGAGCTTCTGCCAAGCTTTGGCTGCCAGATTGTAGCCTTGGAAGTAGTCCCACTGCAACTTGGCTGTCCTGGACACCAGGAGCATCAGCGCCTCCGTGTTCTTCTTTTTGAAGGCCTGCTTCTCCGTGTCTACAGCAGTCGCCTCTACGAGCACCTCTTTTCCTAACATGATGTCCAGCAACCCCTTATGCGAGAGGTGCAATTCGAACTGCCACCTCCATAGCCCAAAGCTCGGGCTGCCCGCATACTTCTGAATGGTCTACGTCCCCTTCTGCGCCATGTGCGCAGCTGCTACACTAACAAGTTCTCAAAACTTCACGGCGACGTCCAAGATGACGATCCCGTGCGCTGCGGAAGACGTGAACGTTGGAGGCGTTCAAACCGGTGGGCCCATAACCCTTTGTCAGGAGGGATCTGCGGGATGCGGTCTTAGCATTGGTTAGATAGACTCACTGGTTTACGTCTTCTGTTTTGGGCGAATCTGAGAGTGAGCGTGAGCTTTATGGTCGCCTCACAATATGTGAGCAGGCTTTTAAAGACAGTCACTTTTGTGAAGGGATTAAGATGATTTTGCATTAGTTTTTGTACATGGACATGATCACAACATTTATAGATCTAGTCATGTCCTTTCCAATGCACCAAACCGCGCACAATTTGGCCAAGCTTAGTCCAAGTTACGCTTGTCGAAGCGCATGTCTCACCCACCACAGAGGCCTGATGCCGACACACGCCGTGGTGCCTTCCTTCACGTGCGAAGGGTCTTTTGTGAGGCGGAGATCCCATTGCACGTGATGTATGGGTCCCCTGCATTGTTTCCACACACCTTCCCTGCTTTTGGGTCGAGTTTGGTGATGGGGTGTGACGAGGTTCGAGACCTGTCTGTGGACATGTAGTCAGAATTTTGACTAAATCCCTGAGTAACAAAACGTACTACTGAGTTTCGGACACCGAGCCAGGATTTTGGCTAGGTCCCTCAGTAACAACCTACACTACAGGATCCGGTGGATGATCTGCCAGATTAGGTGGACCATCCACCGGATGCTTCGTCAGGCCTTCTAAAGCAATCTCTCTAGATGGTGTTTTTGTTACTCAATCCGGTCGATTATCCACCGGATTTTATGTCGCAGTCGGCTTTTAGAGCCGCTCCGCATACCCCAACTTTGGAAGGCCATAACTTCCTCGATACTTGTCCGATTCTGGCGAAACAACTTACAACCGGATTCAGCGACTTGCCAATTTCATGGGGCAATCATCCAATTTAGGATCCAAGCGATCATCAAGTTGCCAGATCCACCGGCGCGGAGTTCCTTCCTTCTGGCGGCGCCGCGCTTGGGCATGCAGAGGGGCAATTTTTCAACATCAACAAGTAGTAGATACATGGCAAGGAGCACGATAAATGGGAACCGTAGGAGAACGTGTAGGATAATGTTGACACGTGACATGCCAAGAAGCTACATACAGGAGTAAAAAGCAATGTTTTTCTCAAATTTAAACAGTCGTACAAGTAGCTACTTTATCAATGCTTTCTTTCCCTGAATTCTTGGAGGATGAGAATTGACCCATCAATCAAGTGACATGACCCTAAAGCAAGTGTAGGCAACATGGGAAATATGCTCGAGAGAAATGGGCTTGATCACAATGGGTTGCACGTTGCATGAAAGTTATACAGCGGGGTTGCTTGCATGTGTTGTTGCTCTAAGGTTCTCTTCTATTAACAAGGAATCAAGCCACACCACATGGACTTGCCAAGGACAATGTCAGATCTCAGGCCCAAGCATTCAACCTCGTGAGGAAGATCCTGTACTCTAAGCAATGAATGCATTACCATGCACTTTTTGGGTAACTATGAGTAATGTCCTAGCTCGTTTCTTACTCCATACCGAATCAATCTACACCAACTCTCTCACATCTACATTGACCACATGGCCATGTTTATAAACGTTTCGGTACCACTTTTCAAACACAATATCTCCCCCTCACAATCCATATAGAAGTTAGGATATGCATGCCAAATCTGCACCCCTACCACAACCATGTAGCACACATGTCAAACTTGAATGGAAGTAGTTGAGTGGTGCAACTATCAATGCTAGAAGCCAACATCATTGTTGTTAGTCAGTGCGATGAATATTCTGGTTTCGTGATCTGATATTACGCAGTCAGAACCATAATCAATTTAAGATATTGTAGCGTACGAACCACTTTATGGCTATAAATGGTTGCTAAACAGGGTACTTTGGGTACTCGAGGGTTACATTTTGAGGAGCGAAAGCCTGAAAATATGTATGGGCTAGAGTCTAGTTTGACTCTAGCCCAGAAAACAACCATTGGCCAGATTTGAGGCGAAAGGAGTACCGCGATGGAACATCCATCGCGTCACTCCTCCTCCACTCCTAGAACTTTGCCCAGGTCCTGTTTTTTGCGTGGCAATGCCACATGGAATGAGAAGGATTAGGTTGCATTTTTACAATAATGCCCTATGACGATTACGCCCGTTTATGACACGGTTTATCTCAGCCAAAATGGCTCGGACGACCATTGGTCTACTCTCCTTTTATCACTATTCTGACAGCCTACGTTTTAGTTGTACACTTAGTCGCAAGATTGACCATGTCCATGACATTGGCATCAAATCCATAGCTTTCACGTATCCACATTTATTGGGTTCATGTGGCCATTCAATGTTTGTCAAAGTTACCGTTGCCCGTCGATCCAATGATTACAACGAGAAAAAAAGTTTGGACCAGTTTGTCCAAATGCCGCCCGATCGACAGAGAGAGCGAGATGGCAGAGAGATGGGAGATCGAGCCCTCGAGAGCATCGACCTGAGAGCTAAGAGCTTGTATGAGGGGAGAGCTGAGATGAGCTGACCGAAGAATAAACGAGGGGGGTTCGGACCATAATGGCCCCAATGTACCCGACAAGCCCGACGAGTGAGCGAGCGAGCAACCACAAGCCCGACACGCCAAATGGGGTGCTGTTGCCTGAGGAGATGGAGAGGAGGGATCTCCTCTCCCCCCTTGCCAAGGACGAGGGGATGTCCCCTCCCTCATCATCCATGGAACTGAAGGGGAGGAGAGGGACGGACTTTGTCTCCCCCCCTCCCCCCTCCCACAGCGCCAACGATGTCAAAGGAAGGGAGAGGGACGGACTCTTGAGAGATTTTTTACGAATCGAATGAGACCAATGGCACTACATTTCATGGAGTACGGAGCCTGCTAGGTCAAACCCTAGGTGCAGGTGTAGTTCTCAGAAAAGAACAAGCTAGTGAGTAACAAGCGAGCTTACTCTTAGGGGTGAGACGCGCTAGTCGCGTCCCTCCTGTCGGCAAAGCTCGCCAGCTTGAGGAAAAATTCCCCCGCTGTTCAAAAACAAAAGTGGCAATGGTCGTGAAGTCCTAGCATCAGCCATATGAGGCCAGAATAACCTAGATCTAATTGAGTCCTAGAAAACAGCAAAAGCAAGGCCTGATCTAGCTCTTGTTTCATAGAACGGCCTGTACGCAAGAGAAGGATAATGGCACTTAATAGCAATAAGGAACAATATTTTTTGTGTGAACGTGTGGCTACAGGCGATTTTCAGATTGTGTGGGTTGACACCCGACAGCAACGAGATGGCTTCCTCACAAAGGCACTTAGCAACAATGTCTTCAAGGCAACCGTTTAGTCCTCTCTTATGTCACTTATTCTGACTTCGGTGTTGTGATTGTGAGTGCCTGATTGCGTTTCAACTATGGGTCATGAGGGAGTGTTGGTTCTGTTTGAATGCCATACAGTGACCTCTGGCCTTTTTGCACACTCACCTCAATGATGGAGGTGACTGACCGAAGAGAGATGGCCCTGCTGGCCATTGCATCATGGTGACATAGTTGCATGATGGACCACTTGTAGGATCAAGTGGCCATAGAGCCTCATGAGGGTGCTCTTGTGCCACGTGCTTATCGACGTAGATTGAGCCAGGTGCTCACCCAAACCAGATTCTTGTCAGGTCTTTAGCCGGTGACATGCTTGACAGGGTTTTTCCAATTATAGGGGTGAGTGGCTCGAATTCCTTAAACTCAAGGGTAACTAGCTAGAGCAAGCTTGCCGCTAGCTCTCTCACTACTCCACCTACAACACCTTTGTGGCGTGTTACTCATTGGCTCTTGCTCTTGAAATCCTTGACTTCCATCAAGTAACCATGGCGTTTCTTCACCCCATGTTCCTCTTGTACTATTCTGCTTCCTCTGTCTAGTCCAGCGGGATTACCTTCAACCCAGAGATGTGAGCGGACGGAGATTGGCATGAGGGCCAAACCACAACTCGTACGATGTGAAATGGTCTGAAAGAGGACCATGCAGCAGGCAGTTTCATTGAGAAAAGTCTAGCAACAACAAAAAAATTGTAGAGCATCCTCACAAGAAACTTGGACGTTGTGGCAAATGTCTTGCAGCTCCTGGTGGATGGGGTCACCACCCAGTAGTGCTATGGTACCAGCTGGGTCTGCATCAGGGACGTCTGCTATGATGTTATTAAGGCCTGCACGATAATGGTCGAGTGGTCATGTTAAGTTGTACAGACTGATCGAGACATCTCACATCATAACATAGATTCTCTTGAAGCAGCCACTCGCGACATAGCGTTCCATGCGCCATTGAGTTCCAGCGCCCAAGAACCTACTTCCAAATGTTGAAAATTGTTCTCAATGTGCACTCCCTACAAATTAGAAATAACCTATCTGTCCCAGTTCCTCAAAGAGTATATTGCTTGATACCTTCCAAGTCATTACCCAAGGTTCCTCAACGTCGCACACTTGTGTGTTATGCCGAACGGAACGTGGATGGTTAACACGTATGAGTTCCAAGGTAGAATACAGTTTGAGAATTTTGGACACTTGAGCAATTTGAAATTAGCAATAAGTGTATTTCATTGACAAGTGTCGCAATGAATGAACACATGTATACAAGTTTTGAGTTCCACATGTGGTTATGTTAGAGTCAATAGGTCGATCGTCGAGTGAATCTTGTGGAGTCACGTCATGAGTGGTCGGATTGAGAAGCTCCGCCGACGAATCAAAGGGCTTCAAAGATCGACGGCGAAGATGCAAGATGCATCTTTACAATTCTTGATACGTTAATTTTAATGCATTGAGAAGTAAAGCAAAAGTTGTGTCAATTCTGTCGATGTTTCTCAAAAGTGGTCGAAGTTGTGAGAACGTATGGGAAGGAAATGTTGGAGGGCGAGGACAGGTGGCCAAATTGCCCTCGACCATCAGAGGGGAAATCACAGTCTTGACGCGCGGTGGACTATATTTGTAACGACATAAATGCCCACTTGGAAGGTTTATGGACTCGTGTACGTCTGGTACGTAACACTTCTTCCCTTTCAGTTGCGATGTCCCGATGCGTGTGCAAACATAGCCTGGTGACGGCAATTATACCGATCGATCAGACAATCTACGTCATGGAGGTTGATGTAGGGTTCCCAGTTGTTGTGCACAGAGTTGTATCTGTGCCACGTAACAAGATATTCTGTCGTCTTGCCACGTTGTCGATGGCCGAGGACTTCCTCAATGATGTACTCTATGTCCTTTTCCACTTGTATAGGGGGAGGAGGAGGCACATCTCTGCCGGGGAAGTTTGCGCTGGGGAACCCGGTAGTGCTTGAGTCTGGTGATGTGGAATACCGGATGAACTTGCATGGTGTCGGGAAGTTTGATTCGTGCAACCACGAGGGTTTGCATGCGCTTGATCTCAAACAGTCTCAACCATCAGGGTTTGATTTTCAAACAGCCGGCTCCAAGGAGTCGGATGTTTGCCAAACTGAGGAGGATTTTGTCGCCACCGGCAAACACGTCATTGGTACAATGTTGGTCGGCTACTCTCTTCGTTGCCGCTTATGTCTTCGCAAGCGTCTTTCGCGTTTTGTCCTAGATAGTGGACAAGTTGCGGTATTGGATGTGGACTGTGGGTTTGTTGCTCTAGCTGTAAAGTCTAGTTGGTGTGGTGCAAAGTTTGCCATGCAATACTTTGAATGGAGTTTTACCCGTTGCAATAGAAGTCGCTGAGTTACATGCAGTTTTGGCAGTCGGAATTAGGCCACCTAATCCATCCTGTGTGGCTCGCATAGGGTTCAGAGAAGTTGTTTGAGTGTCTGATTGGTCTGCTCTGTTTGGCCATCGGTTGAAGGATGGAACGGTGTGGAAAGCTGGATCTGACTGCCGTAGTGAGTAATTAGTTTGTGCGAAGAACTGCAGGTGATTCAACTGTCTCTGTGTCATGTGATGGTTCTTGGCACACCATGTAGCCATACAATGTTGTTTCAAAACAAACATGTTCTGCCTGTGGTGGTGATGGTGGTTGTTGTGAGAAACAAGTGGGACATTTTGGAAAACCTGTCGACAAGCACGAGGATTGCATCATATTTGTCGGGTGTGACCGGTAGTCCAGTGACAAAGTCTATGGAGATGTCGGTCCATGGTTCTGTCGGAATGGGGAGCGGTTGCAAAAGTCCGGTTGGCCACATACAATGGGATTTTTGTGGCTGACACGTGCCATATGATTTGCAGAAGTTGGCCACATCCGTTGGAATCTCGTCCCACCAGTAGTGTTTCGCAAAAAAATTCAGCATCTTGTCCTCTCCAAAACATCCACCTGGACCGGTGATGTTGCACTCCTCCAGCACCGTGCGGCGGAATTCGTTGTTTGGAGGTATGACCACGTGGCAAGTGAATCGACGCTGCTAATAGGGTGCCTTGTACCAAAACTCGGAATTTTCGTATCCGCCATGCTGGTTGTAGCCACATGTTAGTAAATTCTTGAGATAGGGATCTTGCTGAAGATGAAATGTAACTACCTCAGCCATTAATTCTGGTCGACGGCTAAGCGCATCGGCAGGGTTGTTCTTGCGAGGCCAGTATTTGTTGTCAAAGTGGAACCCAGATTCAAGAAACTCCATCAAGCGGGTTTGACGTCCACTGAGGCTTGGTTGAGTTTCCAGATGTTTTAGCGGTTAATGCTCAGTGCATACGACACATCGGCGGCATTCGAGATAGCACCGCCATGTCTTAAATGCATGTAAGACTACCGGGATCTCTCTCTTGTGTATGACATAGTTTATTTCCGGTCCTCATAACTTTTGCAACATGTTTACAACCGGTTGCTCTCCATTGCCGTGATGATGTACGAGGACCGCGCCAATGGCTCAATTGGAGGCGTTCGTAGCCATGACATAGTCAATCATTGGATTGGCAATTCGTAAGGCTGACGCCAAAGTCAAAGCAAGGTTGGAGAGAGGCGATCACACTTGAGTTAAATACCATACAAAATGCTGGTAGTAGTTATGGAAGCCAAAGAAAACTTGAACATCTCATATGTTGGTCAACGTCGGCCAATCAACGATTGCTGCCACCTTTTTCGGATCCATGGTAGATTTTCCATCATTGATGACGTGACCCAAAACCTCGATCGAACGGCAACCAGAGTCGCACTTCAAGAGTTTTCAGAAGAATCTCTCTTTGGAAAACTCTGAGAACCTTTTGGAGATGTCCATCGTGATCCTCTAGGGTGCGGCTGAACACCATAACTTCATTGAGATATACCATGATAAAATTGTCAAGGTACGGGCAAAAAATGCTTTTCATTGCTGCCATGAATGTTGCTGGGGCATTTGTGAGTCCAAATGGCGTAACCATGAACTCAAAATGTCCATAGCATGTATGGAATGACATCTTCTTGATGTCGGCGTCTGCCACGCAGTTCCGGTGATAGCCGTTGCATAGGTCATTGTTTTGTGAAGGTTTGAGCTCCTCGGAGTTGGTCAAAGAGTTCATCGGCACGGGGAGGAGTGTAGTAGTACTTGATGGTAGCGTCTTTCAATGTCCACTAGTCCATGCACATCTGCATCTTGGCATTTTTCTTTTTCATGAACCGTTCTTGTGCGACGCATGGTGACGTGGATGGACGGATGAACGGTTGACTGAGCTCAGTCAGCTCATGCTTGCTTATCCAATAGGCTCCTTGAACTGTGGGTTGGGTTCCCGGTAATAGTTCGATGCGATGTTCATTGTTGCGTTGAGGTGGCAAGGATTTCGGTAGTTTGCCGGGGAAGGCGTCCGCAATCTCTCGGATGAGATGTGTGAACTCCTGGGGAACCATCACGGACTTTGTTGATGCCAATGAGGCCAATTAGGCTGATGCTTTAGCTCATGCTACTTTCGCTACACAGCTACATAGGTTGTCGCTTCTCGATCGCTGCGATTTCTTGTGCTGCTTCCATCGCTGTTGCTTCCATGGTCATCTTTTGCCCCATGTGTAGAAGTTGTCGCTTTGCACTATTGATCTCCACATAGATGTTGCCACTATTCTATTCAATCTGCGGATTGTTGTGGTATAGGAAATTGCATTAGGGAATGATTTTGCGATCAAACATTGGACATGACCGCCAGACCCTTACATCCCGTAATTCTTTCACTTGCATTCATTTTTGTTCTCGAAGTCTCTGCATCTGCAATCTTCCATCCACGGGTTTTCCTTCAAACATCCCTCATACAGTCTGTAAACCTAGCTTTTGAAGCATGTCATTGCTTGTAAAATTGTGAGAGGTCCCTCCATCCAAAAGTGCCAGTACGATTCCACGCCTCTCGTAACTGCACTTTTAGTAGTATCACCCATTGGTCTTCCTTGTATTCCTCGTCCAACTGAGCAATCTCAAAACCCCCCTGCGACATCATGAGCCGTTCAGATGGGTAATCGTTTGGCGCAGATTGCTCCTTTTGGATTAGAATTGTGCCTTTCACTCCTCCCCTTTGTCGTTTCCTGACTCATTTTTGTGCGACTTCCCTCCCTTTTTGACGTGCAGCTTGCTTCGGTAGTTCTGAGTTGTTGCGATTTACCATTCTCAACAGTCTTGTTCTCCTTAAAATGGCCTAACATCATAGAAGATACTTTCTGACAAGTTCATATCCTCACAAGAGATGAATGCTACTTAGTGGCAGATTGCGACCCTTCAGCCGCCAGTGGCCCTTTAGCTTCTTGGTGACCCTTCATCTTTCTAGATGCCCTTGAGCTGCTCTAGAGGGTTATGCAACTACCCAGGTGGTTATGCAACCACCCACGTAGTTATGCAACCACCTAGGATGTTGTGCAATTCCTTGTAGCCTCCCAGTTAGGACCATCCAATGGGGGACTTGCCTCAATACTACTTAAAGGACCATCAAGTCACTCAGTCAGTGTGCCTTCAGTTGTCATCATCAAGAAGCTGACCATCAGGCACTCCAAGCCCTTCCGTCCAGATCTCCAAGTGCTCCCTCCAGAATTTGGACCTTGTACAGCGTACAACACACATCATCATTGAGTTTCCTCACTGAGAAGGCATCCAGGGTGGACGCCCAGTGGCTCAAGCTACAACTAAAGTCTTCTTTCCATTACCTGGTGCGCTACTCAGCTTGTACGACTACAACACCTACTACTTCTATGCATATAGTTTCCAGACTTAGTGTGAGTCACTTGTTTGGATTCGGATCCTTGTACATGCTTCTCCATGTGGTGTATGTATATGAGTATATGCTAACTCATTGTGTGTGCTAAATCTTGTGTCCAAGTGTACTATCATCCATCAGTGTTCCAGTTTTCTTGACATGGTATCAGAGGAGAGTGATGGCGTGTGACCATGAACAGACACAAGAAACGCAAGCACCATGGAAAAAGTGGAGGACTTTTACTGCCTAGAGTAGCCGGCATTCATGCAATGAATACAACATGGTCAAGAGCAGCAGTAGGCAAAAATTTCTACACACGCCACATTGTATGCTAAGCAAATGAACCTACTCTGCCAAAAGTTTTAGGCTCATACTACCCAACTTCAAAACTAGTTCAACCGTTAGATGCAGGAAGCAGACATGCACAGAGAGCATTGGAGTCTGTGACGTCAACAAGTCGAAGAGAACCTGACTGTAACTCGGCAACGGGCAAACCAGATGGTCTCTCAGCTATAGGAAGAGGCTCAAGCTCGCATCAATAACCTGATGCAACAGTAAGCACAAGCAACATCTCCACCAAACCCCAATTCCAGCGGCTCATCTTGCAACAGTTCATCATTCAACAGTCCATCCTCTAGCAGCTGAGCCTGCATTAGTCAACGCGTTTGTAGTTGCTAGAGGATAAAACTCTTGCCTCCGACTGTGTATTCTCCAGACCTAGTGAGCATGCCAGCCATCTCGAACACCCAGGAAGCAGACAAAACCAGCACAAAGAAGTTCAACGGTGAAGAATTCTCCCACTAGGCATTCAACTTTGAAGCAGCAACCCGTCCACACAAGTTGTGGCACTTCTTCAACAGGCAATGTAGACCCCCAGCCCCCGACACCCCACCAGATTTCCTCGAACAATTCAACTACTACAGCTTCATGGCATACTCATTCCTCCTCAAAAGCGTGGTTCCACCTATCCAACAAGCTCTCCAACTGATGTACAAAGACACAAATGAACCTACCTACTAAGCATGGTAGTTCCTCAAGCAGTAGTACCAGGCCAACGACTCCAACCAAAAATCTTACCTCCTTATTGAAATCTCTCATGTCCACACAAGCTAGTTCAATGGCACTATCTAATTCTACATTATCTGAGCAAAGGATATCCATGACCAGCTCGCTGCCACAGACTCACCACTTCCAGAAGCCCTCCTTGTATCGTACATCATGAATGGCCCTGGAGACGAATGGAGAGATGTCAACCGCATTCTTGGCTACACACAACCTCACCTCCTCAGCAAAATCTTTGTCTGCATGATGCTACTTCAAAAGCAATGTGACAAGCACTTGGAACAACACCATGAGAAAGTACTCTTTAACCTTGCTCACCGTGAATCCAAGATTTCCTCACAACCATAGGACATTTTGTTCTCCACTAATAGCTCGTCGCCATCATTTCACCATTGTGCACCCCGAGCCAAAGAAGGATGTCATCATCAATCCCCTAGTGAATGTCACCAGATACTGCATCCCTCATCTCCAACCCCCAAATCTCCAGGCAACGTCCTGCAATCACGTGCAAATTCTATAGCAGAAAGGGAAACATTGAGAAAGATTGCTGGATGCGACAACGACATCAGTAGGAAAGAGACAAAATCAGACCATTAAGGCCTATACTGCCGCAACAAGGGGCACCAACCAAACAACAACAAGCTCTCCAAGTCATCAGCAAGGAGAGCAGCAGACGGAGGAGCAGAAGGATGAAGACAATCCCACTAACACCAAGGAGGTAGAAGATGAAGTAGGATATAAGTATGGCTTCTTCTGCTTCACAAACCTTTATGCAGTTGAAAACAAGTAACTTCTACGATACTCAGATATCTTCTACTTGGATAGCAGAAGCAATGAACACATCACCTACAACTCTAGCAACCTACACAACCTCAGACCATACCCAACAAAAAATTTAGTGATGGTGGGGAACATGGCGGAACTTCCCTTCAACGACATCGAAAATCTCAAAGCTCGTGCTCGCAAAAACATGGACGTCACCATCAATGATGTGCTTTATGTCCCTTGTATCTCCGCAAACCCCATCTCCATGGGTAAATTGATGATGAAGGAACTACGTTTCACCAGAAAAGATATGGAGCTCTATGTAAGCACGGTCACAAGAGAGCTCATTGCACAAGGAGAATTGTAGAGCAATTGCATGATCAAGCTTCAGCTTTACCCTCATCATCTCCAATAGTCAATCGCAATAGTTGTCAGCCTTTCACCACGAAAGTCCACAGCACCGGAACGCTGGCCACGTCAACGATCATCAGCTCCAACTACCACTTCCAACAACCTCGTTGATGGCCTTACCATCATCAAGGAGGACCAAGGTCACCCATGTGGACCTTGTGTCAAGTCAAAATTAGCACGCCAACCCTTCCCTCCAGCAAGAAAAAATGACGTTTCAGGCAAGCTACACCTGGTCCACATGGACATCTGTGGACCCTTCACCAAATCCTCAACTGGACACAAGTAATTTTCAGTCTTTGTTGAGGATTCCACCAAGTACATTTGGCCATACCCTCTCATCAGCTGTGACGCTTTTCTCGAGACGTTCCGCGAGCGGTTCTCATAAATGGAATGCAAAGCCATGACCAAGCTGTAGATTCTCTGCTTAGACAATACTGGTGAGTTCACGAGCAATGACTTTCTCACTCTACTCAAGGAGCAAGGCATCAAAGAACAAAAACTGACACCCCGTACTTTGTAAGAGAACGGTATAGAAGAACGTACAATTGTACGCTGTAGGAGATGCTGAAGGCCATGCTACTCTCAGCACAACTTTAAGATTTGTAGTGACCAGTAGCACTCTAACAAGCAATTTGGGACAAAATGTGACTATTAACAATGAGTCTTCCAAAAACAACAACTCCATACGTAGCTTGGCATAACAGAAGGCCTCACATCAGTAGCCTTTGCACTTTCAGTTCCATGGCACTCTACCACGTTTCTAAAGAACGGTGGCGTTAACTTGATGACAAGGCCGCATGGGGAATCTACATCGGTCGAAGCAAAATGCAAAGGCATGGATCTTCTACAACATCACAACCCGCCGCTGCATCAACAATGGCAATGCCGTCTGCTACGAGAATATCACTTACAAGACTTGGACAGGGACAAAAGTAAGAACGTCAGAGACAAATGCTCTGCATGAAAAGCAAAGGTGGAGAAGCAAGAACTCACTGAGATAGAGTTGCAACAACTGCTTGATTAGAATGTGAAGGCAAAAGAAACCATCACAATGCACGATGAAAACCATTGCCTTGCACTCAACAAACAACCTGATGAAGGAGACCAGCAAGTGTAGGCTCCTCTGTTCAAGGAGGCCAAGGATGAGAGCGATGGGAGGGGGCTCCAAGAATCTTCCACCGTCCAGCACAATTCGGAGCTCGGGTACTTCCTAAACCTCATGTAGTAATAGCTCGCAGACAACAACTTAATAGCACCAAAAACATCTCTTACGACATGCACCATCCATCAAGAGGAAGAAAATTTTCACTCTTGTTTTCTTACCAACACACTCACCGCTTTGACAACGATAAAGGACCTACATCTGGAACCCTCCAAAATCACCGAATCCCTGTCCAGTCCTCATGCAACAAGTTGGAAGCAAGCACTTGACGCTGAACATAATAGTCTCATCACCCAGGGGACATGATAACTTGTCAAACGCCTTCCTGGACAGTGGACTATTGGAGTAAAGAGGGTCGTCCGTGTGAAGACCAAAGCAAACGGTCGCCTCAAAAAGTTCAAAGCCCGCCTCAATGCTAAAGCATTCACGCAAATACACGGGAAAGACCCCTTTGAGACCTACGCTCCAGTGAGCCGCTGCACTCAAGTGTGAATGATACTATCCCTCACAATAGTGAATGATTGTGAGATTCTACAACTCAACGTCAACAACGCATTTCTCAATGGCGAGATGGACACAATAATGTACTCGAAGCAGCCAGAGGGATATGACGATGGCACTACGCGAGTTTGCAAGCTCGTGTAAAAGCCTTTACGGGCTTAAACAAAGTCCCCTCTTTTGGTACCAAAAACTACAAACCATCCTCAACAACCTCAACTTCACTACTTCATCCTATAACCACCGTTTTTTTCTACATCAAGACTCATCGACATTATCACCAGATTGCCATGCCCTCATCTATGTCAACAACATCCTCATCATTGGATACATCAAAGACCTTACAACAGCAACAGCAAAGGCAATGGAAGCAGCAGTTAAGATCAAAGTCATGCCAGACGTGAGTTTTTTCCTTGACATGAACATTGATTGTCATAGCGGAGCACAGACCATGAGNTTACTTCATCCTATAACCACCGTTTTTTTCTACATCAAGACTCATCGACATTATCACCAGATTGCCATGCCCTCATCTATGTCAACAACATCCTCATCATTGGATACATCAAAGACCTTACAACAGCAACAGCAAAGGCAATGGAAGCAGCAGTTAAGATCAAAGTCATGCCAGACGTGAGTTTTTTCCTTGACATGAACATTGATTGTCATAGCGGAGCACAGACCATGAGCCTCGGGTAGCAAAATTTTGCCGAGAAAATCGTGAAACATTTCGACATGGCTCAATGTTCTACAATACTCCACAGTCACTCCAACCATTTCCACCACAAGAAAGTGATCAAGATCCTCTAGATGAACCTTCCTATATGTTACACGTCGGATCCCTCATGTACTGAACAAGCTGTATTCGACCCGGTCTATAGTTTAAAGTCTGACGTCTGGCTTCCTACAGCAAGACTCTTCCCCAGAGAATGTGCAAAGAGTTGAATCGTGCTCTATGATACTTCAAAGCGTTGCAGTTTGTTTACGACACTGACACTTCTCTACAACTGTAGTGTTATAGTGACGCTGTCTTTGCTGGTCAGCTTGATGATCATTGCTACATTACAGGCTACATTTGCCTGCTCAGAGGTATGACGATCTCTTAGCCCAACAAGAAGTAGACTCACGTCACACTCAACAGCATGGAGACAAAGTATGTGACTGCCACAAAAGCGACGCAGGAAATCACCTATCTATGAAACCTCCTCAAAGATGTTGGTTCTCTGCAAAAGGAACATGTGTCTCTGTTCATGGTCAATCATTCTACAATCAACCTTGCCAACTCAACATAGTTCAATGGTCTCACCAAACACATTAGCATCAAGGGACACTAGATCTGCTCAAAGGTCCTTGTTGGTACCGTCAATCTGCTCTTCATTTGTGGAGAAATACAAGTAGTAGATTTTCTCACAAAAAGCGTCAACGTAGAAAAATACGCTCTCTATATCTGGCAAACCACGCTTCGTGGAGAAGGAACACTCACCTCCATTACACTCTGCATATACATCTGAAGTGACCCGTACCCTACATTTGGGATCCCGAACTCATATGTTGGATGACCACGCGTGTGGATCGCCTCCTCCAAACTTGGAATCTCGAGTCGTGGGCAAACACGACGCCCCTCATGAGAGGGATTTTTTGCTCCATCCTTGAATGACATTGGACACCCCATTCTGACATGACTTCAGCACGAGAAAACCACACTATGGGAATTCAATACGCAAAAGTTGATATCACAGCTGAAAGTGGCTTTGTGGGGAGACAAGACAACTAAGCCACAATTCTTGGCATTTATGGTGGAGTTGTGATCTTGAACTGAGTCTCTTGGTGTCTCACAAGTTGAAGGGGTACTCCTATGGTTGCCGTTTGAAGGTTGCTACCAATTCCTAGCCACCTCCTACCAAAATGCACCTAGAAAAACCACTTGAGGTAGTGTTCCACCTAACTGGTGACGTTTCAACTTCAAAGAGACTGCTTGGGGAGTTTCTGGCAACATCGCTGGTGAGTGAGTCTGAAAAAGTCGTCAAAATTGCTCATGACGCGGTCTAGGAATATCTAACCGGCGGGTCGGATCGCACAATCCACCGCGGAAAAGCGGTGGCGGATCCAGCGGCCGCGAGCGACCGCTTGCGAGCTCGCCTCCCGCGATCCATAGCCCTGGTCCACCGACGGATGGCTCGCGACCACTTGATGGCTCGTGGATGGTCGCTTTGTCACTCGACCATCGCGTAACCCCTCTCATAGCTTTTGAGGAAACTACAAACGTCGCAGTTCCAACGGATGTTACGAGGGTCATTGTATCCGCTCAAGCTACAAAGCGAGAGGAGGACAACCAGTTTTCTCACCCCCTCTTGCTTCACACCTTTTAGCGCACATTGCTGGAGGCTACAAGGCCCTAATTTCACGACCATCAGCATGCACTACGCAATTTATGACTTTGGACATAAATCATGCTTCTTCTTCTGTGGAGACTCCAAAAATGCCCTCCTCCTCCAGAATCGACACTTCTTATGCCAAAGATCCGCACAGCCCCAACTCCACCCCTTCCGGAGTGATTGTCTAGTGGGACAGTCCTCCACCATATCCAATCAAGGTGTTCTAGACCTCCTCATCCTCCTGTCCTCCCGACCAACTCTCCTCACCTCCTCCATCTCGCCTTCCCACAACCACTTCCATCTCCACAACCTCCTCATCTCCACCAAAAATGAAGATCCTCAATATCCTCCACCATTGAATTACCCAATCATCTTCGAGTGATAGAGGGGGGGTGTTGAGATTTACTGGTCTCATTGGTCGGGCTCTCCTTAAAAAGGCCTAAAATACTACAGGGAACTTTTTTAAGGTTTCAAGTTCATATCCTCATAAGAGATGAATGCTACCAAGTGGTAGCTTGTGACCCTTCAAGTGCCAGTGACCCTTTAGCTAACTGGTGACCCTTCATCTTCCCAGATGACCTTGAGCTGGCTTGGAGGGTTATGCAACTACCCAGGTGGTTATGCAACCACCCAGGAGGCTATGCAACGCCTTGTAGCCTCCCGTCCAGGAGCATCAAATACGGCACCTACCTTAAGAATACTTAAAGTATCATCAAGTCGCTTCATCAGTATGCCTTCAGTTGTCATCACAAGCAATCGACCATTAGGCACTCCAAGCCCTTCTGTCCAGATCTCCAAGTGCTACCTCTAGCACTTGGACATTGTATAGTGTACACCACTCATCGTCACTCAGCTTCCTCAACGAGAAGGCATCCAGGGTGGACGCCCTGTGGCTCAAGCTACATCCAAGTGCTGTCTCTAGCACTTGGTGCGCTACTCAGCTTGTACAGCTACAACACCTACTACTCCTATGCGTATCGTTTCCAGACTTAGTGTGAGTCAGGTGTGTGGATTCGGATCCTTGTACATACTTCTCCATGTGATGTATGTGTATGAGTACATGCTAACTAGTTGTGTGTACTAAATCTCGTGTCCAAGTGTACTTTCACCCATCAATGTTATATTTTTTCTTGATACAAGCGATATGCCCGAATTTTCCACAGTTGTAGCAGGTGTGTGTGTCTTTTTGGTCAATGGCATCCACTTCCGTTGGAGTCGAGGAGTCCCCCGACTGGTTTCTTCTGTTCCTACGACAGTTGTGGTTGGGAGGTTGCCAATCGTAAGTTTCCTGGATCCCTGCGGTGTAGTTGGCACTGTCGATCCAATCTGCTACTGCGATCATCCGAGGTAAGTCATTTGGGATGACGAAGATGGTGACTGCTTGCCGGATGTCCAGGTTGACATCGTTATTATAATGAAAACAGAGTTTGTCCGGGGTGATTTCTGCATTGGTGATTATTTCGCGGAAACTCCACGTGAACTTTGTCAAACGCGACTGTTGATGGAGGCGCTAGAGTCTGTACCAAATGTCAGATTTTTCCTTCAGCTGTCCTAAGCGTATAAGCATCACGGGTGATAACTTGCTCTTGTCACCACGTCTTACCATAGTTGCTTGACCTGATCCAAAGCTGGAATGCTTGCAGTTGACGATGCGAGACAGGCATCGTTAGTCGTTGATGAGACCTTGTTGGTCTCCTGCTATCATTGGGTGGCCTTTAGGTCGGACCACCAACTCAATGCTTTGTCATGTAGAAGCGCGACTGCGAGGTCAATTTTCTTCCGGTCGTTGTTGACGCAACAACGGTGAAGTACACATCCATGCTCTTTAGCCACATCCGAATCGTTGTTCCTTGAGACTTTGTAGGATCGAGCGGTTTAGGAGGGGCCGGACGAGACTTGGGTTTGTTCAAGAGTTGGGTATTTGTCTCGATGAGCACCACCTCTCGTGCAATTGCGTTGTGAAGAGCCTTCATCGCGACGTTGAGTTTTTTTAGCAAATGACTGTTGATTCCCTTGAGTGTGGAGATACGGTTCACCAATTCCTTGTTCATCAAGGCTTGTTGTCCGGTGCCACCTGCCGTCCCTGCTATAGACGTTAAGACTGTTAGTAGGGACGACTGGTTTACCATTGTCAGATTTGTGGTCGGACTAGCCGTTGTAGCTGTCAGGATTGACCGAGCTGCCGTATAGCCTGCCACGCTAGCATTCGCCGCTGCTCCAAGGTTCGTGTGCATACTCATGTTCTGCCCCTCCATTATCGAAGTTATCGCAGAGGAACCGTTGTTGGTCGTCGGGTGCGCTCGCTCCCTTCACATCATCGTCCCGAAGTCTGCGAAGTCTTGACGTGCGAGATGGTTCGTCTCCTTGTGCGAGGTAGTCCCCGAGATAAGTAAACAATCATATGCCTGTCTAGCACTGTTCCGCTATGATACTAAGTGTTATGCCGAACAGAGCATCGATGGTGAATTGTGGTGCACAACACTGTTTGAGAATTTGGGAAACTTGATCAATTTTTAATTATTGTTAGGTGTAGTGTGATGACAAGTGTCAAAATGACTGAACACATATATACAAGTGGCGAGTTACAAATGAGGCGTAGACGGAGTCATTGGGTCGATCGTCGAGCAACTCGTGTGGAGTCGCGTCGTGAGTAGTCGGATCGAGAAGCTTCTTGAATGAATCTGGAGGCTTTGAAGATTGACTACGACGATGCGAGATGGATCTTTGTAAATCTCGATAAAGCTCGATGCGTCGAGAAGTCAACCGAAAGGTCGTGACACTTCTGTCGATGTTTGTCAAAAATGGTCGATGTTGTCAGAAAGTGTGACAAGGAATCGCTGGGAAAATTGCCCTTGTCAATATCGGGGTTTCGATGTGCGCTGGACTATTCTTCTAGTGATAGAATTGCCCTTTCTGAAGGTTTAGGGACTTATGGACGTCTGGTACGGAACAACGTGCCCGCGAAAGTCGAAAACTTTCGAGTCGGCTACGGCGACGTGCAAAAATCCCGTTTCTGAATGGTCATCCATGCGCTTCGTCCTACCGATGGAGACGCAAACTCATTGTCTGCGCATGCCGTCGCACTTCCGTTCGTGCTGCTGCTCTCAGCGGCAACAGAGCAAGTGTGAGTTGCTGCCGTGCAGCAGGGGTTTAGGCGTCGCAGCTGGGTAACGTCCTACACAGCCTGCTGGATGTGCTCTTCAGCCGGGCAGGTGCGGAATTCTGCGAATCAGCAGCAGGAGGACTCGCAGAGGGCGGGCGAGGTAGCTAAGTCGGCGCTGGGAGGAGGGAGCGAAGGTGGTGGTGGAGGAGGAGGAGGAGGAGGAGGAGGAGGAGGAGGAGGAGGAGGAGGAGGAGGAGGAGGAGGAGGAGGAGGAGGAGGAGGAGGAGGAGGAGGAGGAGGAGGAGGAGGAGGAGGAGGAGGAGGAGGAGGAGGAGGAGGAGGAGGAGGAGGAGGAGGAGGAGGAGGAGGAGGAGGAGGAGGAGGAGGAGGAGGAGGAGGAGGAGGAGGAGGAGGAGGAGGAGGAGGAGGAGGAGGAGGAGGAGGAGGAGGAGGAGGAGGAGGAGGAGGAGGAGGAGGAGGAGGAGGAGGAGGAGGAGGAGGAGGAGGAGGAGGAGGAGGAGGAGGAGGAGGAGGAGGAGGAGGAGGAGGAGGAGGAGGAGGAGGAGGAGGAGGAGGAGGAGGAGGAGGAGAGAGGCAGAAAGAGGGACAAGCAGGATTTGTGGCCACGAAGTTTGTATGCGTCGGGAGGAAAGCAACCCACTTGCAGCAGCGGCAGGTGCAACAGAGAAGACGAGAGGAGCAAAAGTCGAGAGTGTGAGGGCGAGAGAAGAATAGTGCATGCCGGTGTGATGACTCTGGCAAGGTCCCCTGTGCGTCTGTGGCAGGGTCTGCGCACCTCCACCGGCAGCACCTCCACCTGCAACTCCACGTGCCTGGCCGGCCGGTTGCCACACTCCCCTCTCCCTTCTCCTCTCTCCTGGAGGCCTGCTGCTGTTGCTGCTGCTGCTGGTGGTGTCGGCAGTGGTGCTGCCGTTGTGCTCAGAAGACGTAGTCTGCGGGAAGGCCTGAGGGGAGGTCTGCCAGGGCTGGTTGTTAGCAGCAGGTCAAGCAGCACCATCGCCAGCAGCAGCAGCAGCAGCCTGACTTGTGCAGGTGGGGTGCGGCCCCTATCCCTATCAGCAGGTTCACAAAGCACAGGAGGAGGCGGAACAGCCGGCAGATCCCATTGCCCTTCAAAGTCGGCAGGCGAAGCGCGCTGTGCAGGTGGGCTGTGGCGATTCGTGTGCCAGGGCTCGACGCGGCGTAGGGGGCAGGTCATTGGTGTGAGGAGTGTCTGCAGCAGCACTGGTGTGAGCGGTGGTCGGAGTGGGCGTGCGGTGTTGCGGCCGTGCGCAATGGCGGTGGGCGGCGTCGAAGTCGTGGCTGTGGAGGAGCAGCTACCGGGTGAGTAGACTGGCACTAACATGCATGGCTCACACATGCTTCTGCCTATCCCTCCCATTGATGAGCACACAAGAGAGCCCTTTAGTCTCTTGTTCGTGCATGCATCCGTGCGGGCAGGGGAGTGGGCGTGCGCGCATGCATGCAGGCAGGCAGGTGGGCGTGCGCGCGTGCGTGCGTGCGTGCGTGCGTGCGTGCGTGCGTGCGTGCGTGCGTGCGTGCGTGC
>SZWC01018934.1:18503-40775 GCA_023375785.1 Penium margaritaceum | reverse complement strand
TGCCCCCTATCATTTCCTCCTTGGTTGGAGACTCTCCTGTTCGTGTTCCACTCTTTCCACTACAAGCCACGCCGGCCTTTGTGGTCATGCACCCCGCACACTCCACTTGACGCATCCAACAACAGGTGTCGGATGATCACTGCCGCAGTCTCCCACTCGCTTTCCCTTTGCCAAGAAAACAACGATCCCACTCCACCACTTTCCTTTCAGGAGACAATCATGCAAGAGAGGGGATGTAGGGGGCGAGTCTTGCACCATGTGCTCAGAGGCCTCGCATTTCGCACATCTTGCACCACCTTTTAAGCTTATGTCGTGATGTTGAACAAGCTAAAAGGGCACTGCGATGGCTCATGTTCATTTGTGATGCTCGATGCCAGTCGACATCTTAGCTTCTGTTTTCATGTTAAAGTAGTTAGAATTTATAGTATTTGAAGATAGTGGGGCGTGGCATGTGTTGTCCCCGGATTGGATTTACCCCGCTTCCAAGCCCATAGAGCTCAACGGCTAGAGTGATGTTAGGACATTCTGCATACGCGCCAGATCCGTTGGAATGGCGTGCTCCTATCCGTTGGTCCCAGAGCCTGCCTTTGTATTGTGCACTGCGTTGAGTCAACTTCCACTTCTTGATCTGAAAGATTCTGCTTCGATCTATCTCCCATCTATCCACATCACCCCCCTCACGTACTCCTTCTCAACAGGGCTAAGTTCTGTTAGGGTGGGGCTACACCTGACCGGGCAGCCAAGACCGCCCTGCATGAGCGACTACATTACGGTGACTCAGCAGCAACATGAATGGCCTAGATTGAGGACCGCTCTACATAAGTGCATGCATGCATGACTGGGCATTGCATCGATGCATGCATGCATGACTTAGCAACAACACGAAGAGGCAAAATCGGGGACCGCGTTGTGTCGGCGGCTACATGTAAGACTCAACAGCCGAGACCCACCGATCAAGTGGAAACTTCCTTGGGGAGGAAGGAGATGCTCTGGAGAAGGAAGATGCTTGAAGGAGGAAGCTACAAATTTTGAGTAGGATGGTTCCTCAAGACACAGAGTAACAAATCGACTTGCCAAGCTCCTAGTATGAAAGCATACTGGACTAATTCAGTCCACCAATTTCAACAAGTAACTCTAGCAGAAAATCCTACACAAACTCTAGTAATAACTCCAACATTAAATCCAACTACAACTCCACCAATTACTCTTGGAGACCAAGAGTTCTTCTCTGAGTTCTTCTCTATTAGACAACACCTCAAACGAAGACGTTGTAGATGCTCTCTTACCTTAAGACCCATATCAGCCTGGCAGCGTTCTCCCAGCGTGGGTTGGTGGATGTCTCTGACTACATGAAGGCCTGAATACCTAGAAGAGGAGGTAATACTACGCCTAAGACTGGAGAGCAGCCTTAATTGAGCTGTCTCTCTGGATATTGCTCATCTTTGAGCCAGGAGTTGTGTATATTTGTTGAGCCCCGATTTGATGTCTAGCTTTTTCTTTGCTTTAAAAAACTGATCGGGTCTAGAAGGAATCTGTTGGATTTCCCCTTTGTCGACTCAGTAATCTTGGTAGCACTTCACCAGCTTGGCTAAGAGAGTCAGAAGTCCTCTTATGATCGAGTAAGTCTGGCAGTGGCTGTTAGCATGGAGAGGAGGCTACCCTAACAACCTGGAGGTCATTTCACCTGAAATTATGGTGATCGTGCTGAGACCCTTGCAACGACAGCCTTGATGGCCTAGCAAGGCTGCCCTTTGATGGGACAGGTTGTATCAAAGTATTGAGTTGAGTTGTGATTCATTGTTGTTTCATGTACCATATTTGTACTTGACACTTTCAAATACAAGATCAATCTCAGTCTTTCGCTTTCGCACTTTGTAATGTGGAGGTAGCTTGCTGGGCACACAGGTCTTGGACAACAGCAAGACGCTCTTGTTATATCAGAGCACGCGGAGACTTCATCATTACACGCTTTAGAAACCCAATCCCTTTCAATGCATGGAGTATTTTGGAACCCCCGTGCAAACGACGCGCAAACCCCCCCTCAAACATTCACAATCCTCTTGAATGAGGGGTTTGTGAATGTTAAAGCTAATTGTCGATGTCACAATGTTGACGTTGCATAGCATGCGTCATCGGCATGTTGCCTTTTCTCGCTATTTATGGACAGGTAAGTCTAATTCTTCTGAACACTGGATAAGATGGTTTTATTCTTTTGATTGACAGGTAGGGCATAAATGGATTTGAATTTCTTGGGTCATCCCTACATGTACCCTTTGACAAAATATTGTTATCGGTTTTTTTTCACGAGCGCCTTTGCAGACATAACCAATCACCTCACCCTTGAAACTGTGTACAAGAAAATGTAATGGGAAGTGAACATCGATTGTTCACCAAAACGTCTTTATTTCATAGAATTCACTGTCGTCTCTTCATATTTGACAAGGAATGTTTCTGTGGGTTCTAGTCACATGCATTCATGTTTATGATTATTGAGATAACCATGGATAGTCGAATACACTTTTTGATACACTTATTATGGAGTGTATGGATTTGGATTGATTAACTCTATCTCCGCCTTTGGGAGATCTTCATCATTGGATCATGCCACTTTTTGCCACTGCTCACGTTGTCTGATGACGGGCCCGTAACAATGTGGTTTTATTGCTTTGTAGATGCAAAAACACATGTTTCTCTCACGCACCTACAAATAAACTCGGTCGCCTTTGCTTACCTATCTGCTAATCATGTAAAAGTCACGCTTCTAGGAAGCACATGACAGATATGAAGCAAATTCTTGCCATATGTGCAACATGTAATTTCACGACATCATCAATGCTGGGACGCTTGCCCACACAACATGAATGGTTCACGCGCGGTGCAAACTCAACTCCTTGGACAAGTCTATTCTTGTATCTACATAGAAACCATAAGACTAAAAATAAGTAACGGAAAGAAACATGGGTGCATGGATTTAGTTCATGAATCTATCTAGATGTTACGTCCCTAACGTACACGAGTCCCTCAAACTCGTGAGTGAGCATTTCATCTCTTACATTCATGGCCAACTGCACGACGAATTATGGATTTTTTTGCCATTCAACTAAAGGAATTTTTGCTCATTGCCCCGGCCTCTAGTGTCCCGTTCCAGAAGTTTCCAACAGAAGTCTTCGACCACTTTCCATAATGGTCGAACAAAGTTATCGCAAACCATTTTGATGTTTGGATATCGTTCAGTCGACTTCTTAACGACACTTGACTTTTACAAAGATGCATCAAGATATTCCCATAAACCCCCGGTCTTCTTATAGGAGCTTCCTGAATCCCCCACTCATGACGCGACCTCACACGCATCGCTCGGCTCAAACGCCATTGACTCAACTTGTGCCTCATTCTCATTCTCGGTATTGTATGTATGTGCTCAATTCACTCGACACTTTTCATCAGAGTACACTTACTTCTTAAAACAAATCATCTATTTTTCCCAACCACCCGAATCACCTTTGTCAGGAAAATGCAGGAGGTTCTGCTTAGCGGGAGGAAGCTTAGATGATAGCAATCAGGTAGACGGAAGCTTCTGCGAAGGTACAGGAGGCTGACTAGCAGATGACGTCATTACAGAGTGCTGGAATGAACACGAGGAGCGAGAGCGACGAGTGGACTGATCAGTCCGTGGGCGCGGTCCATTGTGGACGAGCGCGATGAGGAACATAAATGAGCATCAGCGGATCAGGGCAATGTGCCACAGCTGAGAACAGCGGGCAGCAGCGGAAATGGAGTTATGAAGATGTGAAGGCCACAGCTATGGGTAGCGGGCACAAGCAATGTAGGAGGCGCGACGACGGAAGGAGGAGCGACGACAATGAGCTTGAGGTGCCACAGCCTTTTGGCGGGCAGCGGAAGGAGGCGGAGTGCCACAGCACGGAGGCGGGCAGCGGAAAGGAAGCGGAGTGCCACAGCACGGAGGCGGGCAGCGGAAAGGAAGCGGAGTGCCACAGCACGGAGGCGGGCAGCGGAAAGAGATGGAACTGAAGGAATGATCTTGACTGTTAGAATGAGGCAACTAGTACATGGAGCTAGAGCACATAAATAGAGGGTCTAGGCTAGGTGTTGAGCTTCGTCGTCCTATGGTGGACGGTACGTGAGTAGTTGCCGTAGGCGTCCTGCGGCGGTAGCCGCTGCTAGTGCTCCTGTCCCAGGTGGGGGGAGACGGTGCTACGAGGTGGAGCGGTTCGGTGTCCGTAGGTCGCGGCGCCCAATCGAGTCGCAGCGGAGTGTTGAGGATCGAAGGATGATCGGAACGTGGAGTTTGCTGTGCTGAAGGGCCGGAGAGAGAGGGACGTGCGCTGATGTTGTCGTTACGTGCATACCGCACCGCGGTACCGGTTTGGACTTGTCGGCTGGCAGGGCTGACCGGTTACCGTTGTGGCTTTGACCGTTGGTTGGTAGCTTGGTCGAGGTGCGGCAGTGCTCGGAGTTGAGCTTGTGCGAGTGGCAATCTTTTATTTTATTCGGGTCCGAGTCCAAGGTGGACATCTTGGTAAATTCTTGGTGTGCCCGGTTGGTGTCAAGGTCTTGTGACCTTAAGTTGTATTCCTGACAACCTTATCCCTGTGAACCACCTACATTCTGTTCGACATAACACTAGAGTTACATTAGGACCGCAACTGTAGCGGAAGGGCCGGTTCGGCCCTCCCTCCTCGCTGAAACGAGGGGTGGTTGCGCATCATCCCTCGCGTTAGCGAGGGCTGGCCGGCGGCCAGCACTTCGCTCGCCGCCGGCCAGCTCGCTGCCGGCAGGCTGGACGGCCGGTGCCCGGCCAAGCGACCGGCCGGCCGCCAGTTTGCCAGCCGCCAGCCTCCATCGCGGCCTCAGCCCAAACGGCGGCTGAGGGGCCACGAGGGCCTCGAGGGTGAGGCCTCGTGGCCTCGTGCCCTCGTCCCCCCCCCCCTCGTCCTCCTTGCAAGCGAGCAAGCTAGGATGAGGGATAGGGGGAGCAAGGGTGAGAGCGAGAAGCGAACGAGAAAAGTCGGCGCAAAATTGTTATCGTGCCTCGCACGCGACGATTTTTCACTGACGCATCAAAAACGAAACTCGAGTTCGTTTAGGATGACCAATGAGTTTCGAAACCGGAAAAGTCGTGCGAATGCACGAGTTCAAGGTAAAAACCCCCGATTTGGGTCTCAAAACCAGGGGTAAGGTTAGAAACAGAAATGGACCTCTGGAGACTGGAAATATTCGAGTCTCACTGCTCTGGGTCGTTGATGACAATTGCCCCCAGTCCTGCAAAGGGGGTAAACCCCTGACACGGACTGAGAACGCCATTCTGTAAACTCCGACAATGACTTCAGAGCAGGAGCTGGAGGTTCCGGCCCGTTACAGTGGTATCAGAGCCAGAAGACCCCCGCGACTAAGGGTTCGACGGAAATGGCGGCTACGTCGTATATAAAATGTCGCCGGCAGCTTCAAGCAGCAGCAGAAACACCACCAGGGACTACGACATCAATACTTCACGAATTGAAACACCGTAAAGTGCGTTGAAGAGATGAAAAACTCTCTACTTGGTGGAGCCACTTTCTTCCAGCCTCTCCCCACTTCCAGGGGTCTAGGAGGATTTTTGTTGGACAGGTTGGGGGGTTCCCACCCTCAAAAACCACAGAATCCTCCCCTTGTACAAGACTCCCTCCCCATTCCTCATCCAAAAATTAGGACAACTTCCTTTCCCACGACCAGGGACTCTCACGACCTCAGAGCACCCTAAAAGAAGGAGGCTGGCACCTTAAAGATTTTTTAAGGCTCGCCAACACCGTCGGTTCAAGGGAGACGCCCTCCAAGAATGCGACAGGTGTGAAGGAGCGTGAAGAGAAGACCAAGGAAGACAAGAAGACAAAGGGAGGACAAGGAATTAGAAGAGGGAGCAAAGGAGTTGCTAGGAATTGCTAGATTTCCTTTGCCATTCTTTACCCTTGTTTTGTGAGCGACACTCACATTCATTATGTCATTCCCTTGTATTTCAATTTTCATTTTTTCTAGGTACTAGTCCTTGCCAATCGCTGCGAGTCACGGCTCAGGAAGACTAGGAAAATCCATGCCCTTGTGTCAATGCGGCGGCCTAGGAAAATAGAATTTGAATTTATAATTGCCTCATCGATTATGAGAGCAAGGAGTTTGTGGGAGGCGATCCCTCCTCGAAGTTGTGGGGTGATCTCCACAACGACTTTCTTGTGCTGGTTGCATGGACGGCGAGATGGCAAGTGCCAGACCGTCAAAGACCAAGAAGGGCAAGGTGGTGACGGCCTCACCACACGCCCTCGGCGGACTCCAAGTCTTTGGAGGCGTCGCCGCGAGCATGGTTGCCAAACCAAAGGCAACCGACGCCAACCTCGGCGACACCGAGAAGCGTGCGGAGGCCGCAAAAGTGCTCGATGAGAATGTTGACACGCACGTGGGAGATCCCCATGCGACGGACGACGCGATGGAGGAGGATCTCCCGGAGGGGGACCCCGACGAGGAGCACGACGCTGACGATGGTGAAGATGACGAGGATCACGATCATCGCCATCGTCGTGCGGCGAACTGGAGCCGATGGCTTGAGAAGGGCAAGGCGCTCGCCGCATCGCCTAAAGCTGCCAACGGCAGCGAGACTGCCGAGAGAAGCAAGGGCGCCGAAAGCAGCCACGCGAGAAGTTCTCGCGAGAAAAAGCCGGACGACGTTGTCGCAAAGGCAATTCGTGATAACCGCCGCAGGCTTGCAGAGTTTGCTGCTGAGGCGGCGGGCCGACTGAAGATCACCATCGACGGTGGAGGTACGGTACTACTCGGAGGAGTGGGGGCGGAACCCCCTTCCTACGATGTAGCCGCAATGGGATAGGACAGCGCCCACTCAAGCGTCGTCGCTGACAGCAGTCTCCTCCAAAAGGTGGGACTCCTTGGAGGCGTGTACGCGAACCGTACCCTCCTGCAATGGATAAAGGTGCACGGACAACGTGAGGCCCTGGAGATTATCGTCGATGCTCTGATGACATCAGAGCTTAAGTTCGCATTCACCAACCTGCTGGCCCACCTTGGGCAAAGCATCATGGACCTTGACCATGATCGCCACCTGCAGCGCCTGGCCACCCATGTGGCAAGCCGCCGATGCAACGACCTCGACAAGGCATTGCAGAGCGTGACCCAGGTGTGGATACAACAGTAAGCGCAGCATGCCGCAGTTGTAGATGCCACTACCAGTGGCAGCAACGACTTGCCTACCTCAACGACTTCGGGGCCGGTCATGAACACGTCCTTCCTCCACAGCATGGAGATTTTGCGGAAGGGTGTGAAGCTGACCGACTGCCTGAACTGCATCGAGCACGTCCTATGCGTCCACAAGGCTCCACTGAGTCAACGGGGTGACCTTGCCACGACTCGTCTTGAAGACAAGCTCTTCAAGTACGTGGTCAATGAGTGGAGTGCGCAGAGGCCTCACCACGAGTGGCAACCCTTGCCGTGGGAAGTCTTCTACGCAATCATGTGTAAGAAGTGTATCCAGCGTGAGGAGGCGCAGCCTACCTTCCACAAGATTAAGGACTTCAGGCAGCTAGGTAACTCGCTTGAGGCCCGCTTGAGCGAGTTTACCGTGCTCATGGAGGAAGCTGAAAGCTTCAGCGAGAGCGGCGGTACCCAGACCTTCAAGTACCTAGAGTGCTTGCTGCTAGAGTAGTTGCACGATGGTCTTGACAGGGAGAAGCTGAAAGACAACACCACCATGACCGCAACGAGCCAACCTTGGACAAGCTGGAGGTCGTTGCAAGACTACATGAGCGAAGTGTATTCGGCGAACCCGAAGCACTACTCAGATGCACGGCCAAACGTGCGTGCACAACAAGGCCGCGATGCACGCATGGATGGTGCACGGTCTGGAGGGACAGCCGGGCAGCGGGACGGGGTCAAGGGCAAGCAGTCGCTAAACTCCTCAGCTAAGAAGACTGGCGGGAACAAGCCCCCCAACCACAAGCATGGCCGTAACAATGACGAGCTGCAGGTGGCGTACGAGCAGCGTAACATGGCCTTTCGTGAGGGACTGTGTCACAACTGCATGCAGCCCGGACACTTTAGGGCTCAGTGCCCTGAGGCTGTTGGTGGTGGACAAGAGGTCGCGGCATTAGCCACAGCCGCAGCACCTCATGGGGAGGGTGCAGCAGGAGGCCGCGAACAGGGCCGTGGACAGGGTCGCGGACACAGCAATGGGCCCGGTCGTGGTAATGGACAAGGCCGGGGGACGTGTTTTCTCCACCCCTGAGTGACGTTAGTGGGGACCACTCAAGGGTAAAACTGGATCACGAGTGTGGGTTCATGTTTTCAGACGAGGATGTTAAACAATTTGAGTTTTTGACGAGTTCAAATTTCTTTGTTGTTTTCTCTCCTCTCATTCAATCTCATTCTGCACTTGCTGATCGACATTGCCCACAAATTTTTGCATCACCGGACGAGTTGCATGACCGAGCCAGCTTAGTGGTAGCGACACTGACCACTGTGGAAGAATAGTGTAACACAGTGATTAGAGAAAACACCCTCAAAACGATGAGTTCGATCACGTTCGCAATACCTTTAGTCGACGATTTTGACCTAGTGAAATTTAAGGACTGGAAGGTTCCAGCCGAATTCACACGTTCCCATAACATGTTAATCTGTGTACATATCCTACTTTTGTGTGGATGTGAGTGTGTAGGGCATGTCCACCATGAGACTGGAGACGACGCATGATGAGCTCGTGCTTCACATGCATCAGGCGCAGCATCCTCCATATGCTGCCGCTCATGACTCACGTGCCTCGGCTCCAGCTCATTCGCATGCCCATGCTCCACTTGTTCACATGGGCACTAGGTGTTACCAAACCTAGATTAGGCTTTGACTCTGTAGGGATATACTTGATGGTTTTGCAAAGAGACCTAGACTAGTCCTTCAATCATGCATGACGTAGGCTAGGAAAGCCCGTTTGGGCACTTGACCGAGAATTCGGTCTAGGGGCGAGATTCGCCCTCGAGTAGCGAGAGGGAGCTCGCTCGGCCGGCAGGCCTCGCTGCCCGGCCGAGCGAGGAGCGAAGCACGTAATTCGTGCTTCGCTCCCTGCCCCTCGTTCCTGTCCACTCTCGACACTTGGTGTCGAAAACGTTTAGGTGTGGCCATGACAGTTTCTTTTTATTCTTCCTCTACACTTCATCGTTTTTAGTGATTCAACTTGCATTGTGAAGCTCTCTTCATTCTCATGGTATCAGAGCAGGTCCGTCGGCCTGCGGTTATGGGAGCGAAGGGGAATTTTTGAATCGTCCAAAATGGCCGCAAGAGGCAAAAACACGTTTTCGGCGATCTGGCAAGTTAGGGACGTCCGAGATCGGAACAGGGCAGGTCGCAAGACCAGGACGGAGGTGGAGAAGGCGCCTAGGGCCTGCGAGGCCAAAAGAAGGTGCAAAGGAGAGGAAATGGCGGCAAGGGTGGACACCACGGGCCACGTGGCCATCGGTGGTTCCTGTAAGGAGCCGCGCACAGTCCAGGGCAAGGGGGCGCATACGCCTTGCATACTATGCTGAGAGGAGTAGGCAGGACCAAGGTCACCATGAGTGGTGAAGGGTCCACGAGGCGGAGTAACGGGGGTGGCGGGAGTGCAAACACGGCTACCTTGGCAGCGGCTGTCACATGGAGTGACCTAAACAAAATTGCACTTCACAAGGACCTGACGCCCCCACCTCTAGGAACACGCGATTTCCTTGCATGGAAAGACGTGTTCCTCACGTGGGCGGCCGGGCATGGACTCGAGGAACTATACCTCAACTCACCGCCGGAGGAGGTAGACGATCGTACCCTCCTCCGTGCCTTCAATGCCTTGACACGCGCTCTTCCCGACGACCAGTCTTACGCCGTTCGTCACTTTCGATATGGCGGGCGAGGAGAGGATCCAACTAATCCTCGCAGTGGAGCTCCCCGTCCTTCCGAGGCGTGGCAGCACCAAGTGACGCGCAAGGAGGAGCAGGGAATGGCACTGGTTATCACGCTGCGTCACAAGCTTCGTCGTCTTTACCCAAAGCCCGATGCGCCTATTGCCGAGTACTGGGATGCGGCGATGGACATCAGGCGCCGGATTCTTGGACTGGGTGCTTCTTGCACCGTTCTGGAGTGGCTGGATCCAGTGATGCTCCACCTTGGTGAGCCATACAAGGAGTTTCGTCGTGACCTGCTGCGACGCCTTCGCGTTGCAGACATTGAGAGCACTGACCTGTCAACGGTGTTCGAAGAATTAAGGAACTACGAGGACATCCTTCGAGGTGAGGATCGAGAGGCAGGCACTTCCACTGCCACTGCCTTCACACATCAGACGCCTGGGGCACTTCATGCCATAACAGGGCAGGGAGGTTACAGTGGTGGAGGCGGACGTGGTGGCCAGAGCGGTAGAGGCCGTGGACGTGGACGAGACACTGGCAACCGTACCTGCAACTACTATCGTCAGCCCGGTCACTACTGGCGTGCCTGTCCCGTGCTGCAGCGCATCATGAACCCACAGCAGCAGCAGTTTCAGCAGCAGCCTTATCAGCAGCAGTTGCATCCACCTACCATGGGACCACTGTCCCCTCCCACATGGGAAGCACCCGGTCACCTTGGGCCACGTGCGTCCACACCGACAGCTGCAGCCACATTTGGACCACCTTAGCTCCAGCCGACTAAGCAGCCGATGATGCAGCCGATGATGCAGCCGGTGATGCAGCCGATGATGCAGCCGATGATGCAGCACGCAGTACAGCCTTCAATCTTGCCTCCCGCGTACTACATGCCACCGCAGTCCATGGTGGTAGTTCCCGCACCTAAGTGGGCGCAGCGTGTGTATGCCGATATGGCAATGACACAGGAGCCATCTCCACCGCCTCAGTATGCTGGATGGGTCCCAAGTACAGAGCTGCAGCCACCCGAGCCGATAGCAGCACCTCAGGGAGCAGGTCAGCGGCTCGGACACACACATATCACTACATCCCATGCACTTCCCATGCACGAGTGGCTGTATGACACAGCATCGTCCCATCACATGTCACCTCATCGCCAGTTGTTTACGTCATTGTATGCCACACATGATGTTGAAGGGGTGAAAACTGGGTCGGGAGAGGTGCTTGCTGTTGGAGGTGTGGGGACTATGGCTCTTCAGGCGCCAGGGGGAGTACTGTGGCTGACTGGTGTGTTGTATGTTCCCAAGCTGAAGGTGAATCTGTTGTCGGGAGGACAGCTAGACAGGCAATCGAATGTGTCCACGATAACTCAAAAGCAACGATGCATGTTTTTTGATGCCTCTGGGTCCTTCCTGGCTGATGGACCATTGCACGATGACATGTTGTACAGAATCACTCTTTTTCCTCCTGTGCCCACAGCCCGAGCACAAGCACATGTCACAACCACAGTTGACGCACAACGCACTAATCTCATTCACCATCGTCTCGCACACATCAACACGCCACTGGTTGCTGACCTCATGAAGCACACTCCTGTACACGGACTTCTGCCCACTGACTATCAGCATGGTCTGAAACCAGGAGCATGTCTTGAATGTCATGAGGGAAAATCACACAGACAGACTTTCCCCACCTCGGAGAGGGAGAGCACTTCTCCTCTCGCGCTGGTGCACGCCGATGTCACTGGGCCCATGCCCATGCCATCCGTGCAGTATGGCTCAGTGTATGTTTTGACTCTGACTGACGATTACAGTCGTTTCCGCTGGGCCTTCTTGTTGAAAACAAAAGTTGATGCTCAGCGTGCGATTGTTGAATGGATAGCTCTGGCGGAACGCCAAACGAATAAAAAATTGCTGAAGTTGCGCACGGACAGAGGCGGAGAATTCCTTGGATCTCTTGCCTCTGAACTCAAGGCAAGAGGCATAGAGCATCAGACCACCGCTCCCTACACGTCCCAACAAAACGAGGTTGCAGAGAGATGGCACAGGACCTTGGGAGATGCCTTACGTACCCTTCTTGGCGAGTCCGGTCTTTCCTTTGGGTTTTGGGAAGAGGCAGTAAAATATGTAACATGGGTTTGGAACCGCATCCCTCAGGGTCCACTGCCCAAATCAGTGACGCCCTGGGAGCGCTGGTTTCAAGAGAAGGCCGACTTGAGACCGGCACGGGTCTGGGGAACCATGGTGTGTGTGTGGTTCGCTCAGCCTCAAAGAAATCACAAAGTCAGTCCACGAGGCAGATGGTGTGTGTTTGTGGGAGTATCTCATGCCTCCAAGGCATGGAGATTCTGGGATCCCACCAATCAAAGTTTCATTGAAAGTCGAGATGCATCCTTCCTAGAGCACATGCCTTACAAGACGTTTCGTACCCTACGACATGCCCCGCAAATTCCATCTCCACACCACTACCCGGAATATGTGAGTGTCCCTGTCTTTGTACCACGTCCCGTGCGTCACACCTCACCTGTTGCACAACAGTCGCAAGGTGCACCTGTCGCATCCCCAGTCCCCACAGATCTGTTGACACCAACTGACCTGGCTAGCACTGCATCACACACAACACCCTCACCACCTGGCTTGGCACCAGTCCCACCATTGGAAAGTGTGGTCGAGGTTCGTCCAGCAGTCGATGAGCCTGTTCGTCGGTCTGCCCGCAACTTGGCACGTGTGGACTACAAATGGTTCTACCACATGGTGGGGCCTGCCTCTGTAGAAACCACAGCTGTAGAACCTCTCACACTGACAGAAGCAAGGGATCGATCGGACGCAACACAGTGGGAAAAAGCTATGGTGGCTGAGTTGAATGCACTGTTGGAACATGATGTGTACCAGCTCGTGCCATTGCCACCAGGGCGAAAAGCAATTGATCTAAAGTGGGTGTTCAAACTCAAGAGAAATCTGGCAGGCATGATTGAGAAATACAAGGCTCGTCTGGTTGCCAAAGGTTTTCATCAAATCCCCGGACAAGATTTTATAGACACGTACGTCCCAGTCGGCAAGTACGGCACCAGCCGTACCTTGCTGGCTGTGGCGGCACATGACGATTGGGAAATACACCAAATGGATGTGAAAAATGCTCTCCTGAATGGTCCTCTTGAGGAGGAACTGTATGTGAAACAACCAGAAGGGTTTGAGGATGGAACTGATCGTGTATGGCTGTTGTTGAAAGCACTGTACGGGTTGAAGCAAGCTCCCAGGTGTTGGAACAAAGAGATCCGACGCACTCTGGAACGCGGCGGATTCTCCCAAAGCATCTCTGATCCCTCTCTGTTCCTGCGGTGGCAGGGTACATAGCCTGTTGCATTGCTTGTCTATGTGGATGATCTGTTGATCCTTTCCCCTTCACTCCCGCTCATCTCACAAACAAATTCACTGCTCACCTCACACTACCGCATGACTGACCTTGGTGAAGCGCACAGCTTCTTGGACATGACCATCACACGAGACAGACCCGCACGCATACTGACCCTACATCAAGGACGCTTTGTTGCCCATCTGACTGCATGCTTTCATCATCTCGTGCAACACTTGCCACGGCAACAGTCACCCATGAGCCCTGACGTCTATGTACATTTGCTTGACACACGCATCACAAATTACGGACATAACAGTGACCCAACACTCTACTGACAGATCACAGGCAGTCTCTCCTACTTGGCATCCACAACACGACTTGACATTGCATGTGCTGTGAACACCTTGGCCCAGTTCAGTCAGGAACCACGCAGTGTGCATCACAAGGCCCTGCTGAAATTGCTCCGTTATGTGTTGGACACTGCCGATGTCGGTCTGGTCATCTCTCCCTCCTCAGCACCCCTCTTGGACGGGTCTTGTGACAGTGACTATGCGCGCGATCGTGTTGCACGCAGTCGAGGGGGGTATGTTTTCCGTGTGTGGGGTATGGCCGTCTCATGGAGGAGTGCAAAACAGTCGTGTGTGGCACGTAGTGTGGCTGAAGCTGAATACATGGCATTGGGTGAGGCTGCATGCGAGGGGATATGGCTTGGACGGTTACTTGAAGAATTGGGCTTGACTACGCTTGCCACACCGTTGTACAGTGATAGCTTAGCAGCACGACGGATTGCTGAGAATGACGGTGTACTGTACCCACGCACTAAGCATATCGCCGTCGAGCATCACTTTGTGCGAGAAGCAGTTGAAGCAGGGGTTGTTTAGGTGTTCCCCATTGCGGGCGATGCTCAGTTCGCATACTTCCTCACCAAAGCACTTCCCTCATCAAACCTTACCTCTCAACTGCACCAACTTGGCTGCATGCCTACGACACTCACATCCAAGGGGGCGTGTTAATCCGTGTACATATCCTGCTTTTGTGTGGATGTGAGTGCGCAGGGCATGCCGACCATGAGACTGGAGACGACGCATGATGAGCTCGTGCTTCACACGCATCAGGCGCAGTATCCTCCATATGCTGCCGCTCATGACNATATCGCCGTCGAGCATCACTTTGTGCGAGAAGCAGTTGAAGCAGGGGTTGTTCAGGTGTGCCCCATTGCGGGCGACGCTCAGTTGGCAGACTTCCTCACCAAAGCACTTCCCTCATCAAACCTTACCTCTCAACTGCACCAACTTGGCTGCATGCCTACGACACTCACATCCAAGGGGGCGTGTTAATCCGTGTACATATCCTGCTTTTGTGTGGATGTGAGTGCGCAGGGCATGCCGACCATGAGACTGGAGACGACGCATGATGAGCTCGTGCTTCACACGCATCAGGCGCAGTATCCTCCATATGCTGCCGCTCATGACTCACGTGCCTCGGCTCCAGCTCAGTCGCATGCTGTAGCGGATTGGACGGAATCCTTGGCCGACTAGGCCAAAACCGCGGTGCTTGAGGGTCTCCGACCCTCAAGCCATCCCGTCCAACCGCCCACAGTCCCAGGTGACCCCGCTCGAGGCACGTGGCTCTTTCGACCGGTCGGCGTGGCACTGCCATGCTACACTCCCCCCCACTAGGAGTGAGAGCCGCCTCGGCATCTCCGATAATCCCAACGTGGGATTCGAGCCTTGGGGCTCTGATACCAATGTAGCGGATTGGACGGGATGGCTTGAGGGTCGGAGACCCTCAAGCACCACGGTTTTGGCCTAATCGGCCAAGGATTCCGTCCAATCCGCTACATTGGTATCAGAGCTAGGGTTTAGGGTTTAGGGTTTAGGGTCGGCCAAGGATTTCGTCCAATCCGCTACAATGTAACGGATTCGACGGAATCCTTGGCCGACTAGGCCAAAACCACGGTGCTTGAGGGTCTCCGACCCTCAAGCCATCCCATTCAACCGCCCACAGTCCCAGGTGACCCCGCTCGAGCCACGTGGCTCCTTCGACCGGTCGGCGTGGCACTACCACGCTACACTCCCCCCACTAGGAGTGAGAGCCGCCTCGGCATCTCCGGTAATCCCAACGTGGGATTCGAGCCCTGGAGCTCTGATACCAATGTAACGGATTCGACGGAATCCTTGGCCGACTAGGCCAAATCCGCGGTGCTTGAGGGTCTCCGACCCTCAAGCCATCCCGTCCAACCGCCCACAGTCCCAGGTGACCCCGCTCGAGCCACGTGGCTCCTTCGACCGGTCGGCGTGGCACTGCCACGCTACACATGCCCATGCTCCACTTGTTCACATGGGCACTAGGTGTTACCAAACCTAGATTAGGCTTTGACTCTGTAGGGATATACTTGATGGTTTTGCAAAGAGACCTAGACTAGTCCTTCAATATTGCATGACGTAGGCTAGGAAAGCCCGTTTGGGCACTTGACCGAGAGTTCAGTCTAGGGGCGAGATTCGCCCTCGACTGGCGAGAGCGAGCTCGCTCGGCAGGCAGGCCTCGCTGCCCAGCCGAGCGAGGAGCGAAGCACATAATTCGTGCTTCGCTCCCTGCCCCTCGTTCCTGTCCACTCTTGACACTTGGTGTCGAAAACGTTTAGGTGTAGCCATGACAGTTTCTTTTTATTCTTCCTCTACACTTCATCATTTTTAGTGATTCAACTTGCATTGTGAAGCTCTCTTCATTCTCATAACATGTGGATGAGAGTAGGTGAATCATGGGAGCTGCGGCGTCCACCGTCTAGATTCCGTGTTTATCACAAACTCAGCTTGTCATCGTCGAGCCTGCTCACTCAGAAGAGTGCAGGCAACATGACGATGCAGTTTAGAGGACACCTCGCTGGTACTCTCATGAACGTACTTGCTGATACTGGAGGAGATGAGTCCTTTGTTAGCCTCGACTTTACCTGACAGGTCGGCTTGAAGTATGAGCCATCGAGTGGCGCAGTTGTCGTCGGTGACAACCGTACGGTACCCGTGATCGGTACTTGTAAAGTAACACTGAAGGTACTCAACCTTCTTGACCCATTTGACGTGGTGCTAGGCGGTCCTGGGCTCTGTGAAAACAAGGCTCTAGTGTGCTTTAAATCAAAGCGTTTGATCCTCCAAAACGGACAGCATTGCTTTATGTTGATTCCGAGTACGGAATTATTGCCGACCCGACTCAAAGTCCATGCCAGCTTGTCTGTGATGCAGGTCAAGAGACGTATTTGACAAGGTTGTTGATACTTCTTGGCTCAACTGCAGAAAGTGGAGGAGGACGTGATGGAAGACACGCTACAAGAGATCAAATCCCTATTGGCGGAGTTCTCGGATGTATTCCCACTGGCTGGGCTTCCACGATAAAGACACATGGGCCACACGATTGCGCTACAACCGGAGGCGACCCCTCCGTTCAGACCCATGTATCGCCTTAGTCCAGCAGAAAGGCAAAAGGCCGAATGCCAAATCAAAGAGTACCTTGTAAAAGGATGGATCGAGCCAAGTAGCTCGTCGTACGGTGTGCCAATCCTTTTTTTGAACAAAAAGGACGGTGGTTTACGCATGTGCATGGATAAACGGGCGTTAAACAAGCTGACGGTGAAAAATCGATTTCCTTTATCGCGGATTGAGGAATTTTTTGACCAACTCCAAGGGACAAAAGTATTTTCGTCCTTGGATCTGTTTCAAGGATACCATCAAATCCGCATCCCGGAAGATGATGTGCCCAAAACTGCGTTTCAAACGCACATGGGACACTATCAGTTTCGAGTGTTATGCTTTGGGCTTACAAATGTCCCGGCAACCTTCCAAGGAGAAATGAACCGAACGTTCACCAAGAAACTCAATCAGTTTTTCTTGGTTTACCAAGACGACATCCAAGTTTTCTCCAAATAAATAAAAGAGCACATTGAACATCTGCACGAAGTCCTCGCGATCCTTCGGGAACAGAAGTTCTATGCGGAAGTGAGAAAGTGCAAGTTAACACAAGATGAGCTCGAATACCTTGGACACATCGTGGGCAAGGACAACGTCCGTGTCGACCCACGAAAGGTCCCAACCATTGTAGATTGGCCACGCCCAGAAAATGTTACGCAGATTCGGTCTTTCCTCGGCCTTGCAAACTACTTTCAACAGTTTATGCAAGGGTATTCGACCCAGGTAACACCGCTAACCAAGCTCTTGCGAAAAGACGTACACTAGGAATGGACATCTGATTGCAAGAATACTTTTCTCAAATTCAAAGAGCTTCTATCTACAGTGCCCGTCCTAGCTCTTCCACATCCATCGCAACTGTGGGAGGTTCGATGTGATTTGTCAATAGTAGGACTTGGAGCTCTCCTCATGCAGAATTGTCACCCAGTCGCGTATGAGAGTCGGAAGCTCATCCCCACGAAAACGCGATACACGACTGGGGATCAAGAGCTCCTTGCGGTAGTACACACTTTCAAGATGTGGCATTGCTACCTCGAGGGTGCTAAAGGGGGTGTGATAGTCGTGACCAGCCATAACCCATTGGTGTTTTTCCAAACACAACCGAACTTGTCAAGACGACAAGCGCGTTAGAGCGAATACCTGAGCCGATTCTTGTTCACATGGGAATATAGGCCAGGACGCATCAATGTGGCCGATCCACTAAGCCGACAGCCTATGGAAATTAAAGTAACCAACAAGGTTGGTGGGTGTTTTATGGCCATTGCAACAGCAATAGTACAAACTCCAGATCCCCCTGCACCTCTGCGACAACCACCACGAGAGATTATCCATGACAACGGTTTTGCAAACTGGATCCGGATGGGATACTGCGTGGATTCTTGGTTTCAAGAATCCCAAAATCTGGACAAGTACGGATTGGTGGAGGCCGCAGGAATCTTCTGGCACGGAGAACAAGTTGTGCCAAACTCGGGAGACCTTCGAGCAAAGATTATCTCCCAGTTCCACGACCCGCTGGTCGCAGGTCATGTGGCACCTCGAAAGACCGGACAGGCATTCTCGGACCACTATTGTTGGCCAGGATGGAGTGACGATGTTCGTAAGTATTGCATGACATGTGACTCATGTCTTCGGAATAAAGCTAGTAACAAAAAGCCTGCTGGACTCCTCCAACAGCTTCCCATTCCTGGGACTCGATGGGAGTGCGTTAGCATGGACTTCATTACTATTCTTTGGACACAGCCTGTGGCCACGATGCAATACTAGTGGTTGTGGATCTTTTGACGAAGATGACACACTTTGTTCCTACAACCACTGATGTGAATGCAGAGGAGACCGCTCGTCTCTTCTTTGAGGGTGTCGTAAAGTACCACGGCTTGCCGTTGTGCATTATCTCCGATCAAGATCGGAAATTTGCTAGTAAGTTTTGGCAAAAGATTCACGAGTATTTCGGCAGCGAGTCACAGATGTCGACAACGTTTCACCCTCAAACCGACGGACAACACAGCGCGTGAACCGCACTCTGGAACAAATACTCCGCATGTATGTGGACCCTGCTATAAATGACTGGGATGAATTCCTAGCACCGGCAGAGTTTTCGGTGAATAACTCAGTGAACGAGTCTACACAGTTCACACCGTTTATGTTGGACAGTGGTCGGCATCCAGTGGTGCCCTCTTCATTGGTGAAGAGTGGGAGTATAGGAGGATATGTTCCTTCTATTCAAGCCTTTGCCGAGCGCATTGACTCCTTGTTATAGGAGGCGAAGGGTCACATTTAAGTTGCTCGGAAACGACAAAAGGCATATGCCGATAAAATTCGTCGTGAGGTTTCGTTTGACATTGGTGACAAAGTGTTGGTTAACATTACAAATCTTTGGCTGAAGTCGCCAGGGGCGCGAGAACTTCTACCGAAGTGGATTGGGTCGTTTCCCATCGTTGCACGCATCAGGCCAGTGGCATACCGATTGCTGCTTCCGCCAAGTATGAAGATACATGACGTGTTTCATGTGAGCCTGTTGACTCCATACACGGCAACGAGAACCATTCAGCCGCTACCAGTAGTCTTTGCTGCCGATGGCCAATACAAGGTTGTTTCCCTACTCCAACACCGAGATTGTACTCTCTGGTCGCGGGTTGTTAGAGAATACCTTGTTCATTGGGCCGGGTGTGGACCTGAACATACTTCATGGGAGCCCGAATCTCGGTTGCCCACATGGGTGGTCAACGAGTATTGGAGCGAGCTGGCAGTTGGCACGGATCGACGCGTGTCAGGGGGCACCACCTAAGCACAGAAAAAGTGAACAACATTCCAGCAGTGCGGTATTCATGGACTGCATCCATAGGAGGTTGGGGACGCCCAACATGGTTGTCGCGCGGACGCTCCAGCCTAAAGGGGGGAGGCTGCTAGCCGTGCTGACCGACAAGCTACAGCTTAGGTCCAAGTTGTTGTTGTGTGTGTCGTATACAGCTTACGGTGACCCCTCGGCTCATGTCCATTCACGTGCAGATCCCTGAGACTGGTGACGGTGGCAGAAGGCTGGCAGCCGGCGGCGACGGGCGCCCAGAAGACTTCCGTATTTTGTAGACTCACGCTGTGTCACAGCACGTAGGCGTGCAGCCTATCAGGATGTAGATCTTGTTGACGTGGCCGTTCTGGTTCAAACGGCTCGTCGTTCTGACGTGTCTACAGGGAATTGTGACCAAAACTGTGTTTTTGCCACTGTTTTGTCCTGCTAGAAAAATAGCATCGTTGTGCGCCGTGTGTGTGTGTGCATCCACTAGGTCCGTGGCACTACTTAGGTTGGCCAGACCTCAGTTGTCATTTCTCTCTGCATATTTCAACTTTTGCAGCTTCTGACACTTGTGTTTGTGTCCCTAGCCAACCCCTTGCTGTTCTCACCACCACCTGTGTGTGCTAGTGAGTTGGCTAGCTGGCTTATGTTGCTACGCTAGCGACAGTAGTGCTAGGAGCTGTCTGTCATGGTATCAGAGCCCCGAGCCAGTGCTCGCATAGCTGCGCAGCAGAGACGCAGCAGCCGAAGAAGTCGTGAGCAACCGCAGCCGTTGCCTTGAGGAGCAGCAGCAGCAGTGCCAACGGTCTCGGCGGGAGGTCCTGGCAGGGCCCACCACCACTTCGACCGCTTTTTATAAATCCGCGGTCAATCCGCGGTCGTTCCGCGGTCAGTTCGCGGTCGTTCCGCGGTCGTTCCGCGGTGCTCCGCGGTGACAAAGCCTCCGCGGTGGGCACGGCAACCGTGCGACCGCGTCGGAACACGCGTCGAGTGCCGCGGAGGCACTTGGCGTACCGCATCCATCACCTCGCGGTGACGTTGCCAGTCCAGATCCGCGGTGTTCCGCGGATCCGCACAGCTCCGTCGCAGCACCTCCGAGGCCGTTCCGGAAAAACATCGGCGCTGCTCGCCGCAGCTCCGCGGTCGCAGGTCCGCGGCACACCCGCCGATTCCAGAACGCGATCGCTCCGTGGCGGGTGCGGAACGTGTCGACCGCGGAACCCCAGCAGCCCGCCATATTCTACACCAGCGCGACCGCGGTGACCGCGGTCATCGACGGTGAACCGCGATGAAACCGCGGTACTCCGCGGTCATCCGCGGTAATCCGCGGTAATCCGCGGTGAGTTTCCGCGGTGAGGTTCACCGCGGAAGGGATCCGCGGAGCCGTTCCGCGGAGGAGTTCCGCGGGGTGGAGTTTCCGTGGAGGGGAGATTCTGCCGAGACGCTCCGCGGAGGAGTTCCGCGGAGGGGAAAACAGGGGAGGAAACCGGTCGCCATGCCAAAGCTAACCTCCTCCAGTATGGCCGCCGATGCAGCTGCCGAGGGCAGCGCCGTAAGCGGTCAACGTCGACCACCGCCATCATCACCACAGCGGCAGCAGCAGTAGCAGCAGCTACCACTACAGCAGCAGCAGCCGCTGTAGCAGTAGCAGCAGCAGCAGCAGCGACAGCAGCAGCCGCCGCCACAACACCAGCAGCCGCCGCTATAGTAGCAGCAGCAGCGGCCGCCGAGCCCGACGACATTGGCGCGCCAAGTTCGCGCGCTGGCGGACCTACAGGCGGAGAGCCGCGATACCTTGACGAGGCAGGTTGCCGAACTCCAGGATATGGTCAGGAGCTAACTGCCCCAGCAGCAACAGCAGCATCCGTCGACTGACCCGAGCGAGGACCACCTTGCCCACGGCAGTAATGCGGATGAAGTCGTGGAGAACCTCTCCGACTTCGGCGATGAGGGCGAGGAAGAGGTGCTCCGAGCACGCCTCATCCGCCTAGAGGCGCGTCGCAGAGCGCGTGAGGCCAATGCAGCCCTCCAGGGCAACAGCTCCAGCGCCAACGCTGACCCGAGCTCATCTCGCCGCCCGTTGAGCTTTGAGGAGCTGGCTCTGCGGGCCCTCCTGGGTAAGGGGATTGCCTCCTCGATGCCTGGCCCCGCAGTGGCTTCGGCCGTTGCCGTGCCGACGGTCAAGCCACCCAAGTGGTTTGAGTCAGACCCGCCCGTCTTTCGGACTGGGAACGACTTCAAGTCCTGGGAGCCACGCTTTCGCATGTGGGCCATGAGCGAGGGAGTCCTCACCTACTACCTCGCACCATATCAGGCGTCTGACCCCGCTCAGACACACATGGCAGTTCGAGCAGCTTCTGGCCTGATGAAGGCCGCCCCGGACTTCACCAAGGACTTCAGTCGGTTCCTTGGCGATTCGCTGACCGGCTCAGGAGCCGACCCTTGCGCGGCGCGGGCACTGGCTGTCACTCTGTTTGAGGGCGCCACCTTGGCTTTGACGTCCCAGCGCCTCGCCGACTTCAACTCCCTCTGCCAGACTGCTCAGGAGTCTGCAGCCGACTACTGGCGCCTGGCGATCCAGCTGTACAAGGATCTTGGGGACGACGCCCCTGTGCAATACTCCGCCCTCCAGATTATCCTCTACGGCATCCACCCCGACTACGCGCGCGTCTTCAGCAACTTCGACCAGACGCTGCTTCGCGACATGGCGAGCGACGGGACCCTGCTCCGCTGGGCCACCCTCCACTTTCTGGATGTCGCA
>SZWC01018933.1:23237-37645 GCA_023375785.1 Penium margaritaceum | reverse complement strand
TGACAGGTCCAGGGCATAAATACCTGCCGCGGCGCACGGCGGGTGTCGCTCGCGGCAGTCCAAGAGCTGTCCTAAAACCGGCCCAAAAACACTGTTTTGGCCGTAACTCTGCGCACACATGTCAGAATCCTGCGTCGTCTGAACCTAGACGTGCAGAATCAAAAGACGCACGCAACGACTGGTCACATGCATGCATCCATCGACTGACAGCGAGTGTACAATGCAAAAACATGCAAATGGGCCTCATGCCCAGTCCGCCGAATGGCGCCTGCAAGACGTAGAAGGCACAGCAAGGAGTCCCGGTGATATCTGGGGCTCTGGAACAGTGGTCGGTCAGCTCCAGACGGGTAGTCCGCCGCCTGTCGTCGCACCGGTGTCACCAGGGCCACCTGCCTCAGGGATCTACACGAGTATGGACACGGCCGAGTGGTCACAGTAAACTGTACAGGAACGGCACAAAGCACAACAAGCCCAAGACCCGGGCGTCGTCCGTTTTGCCAGAAAACTTGACCATAGCATAATACCGTTGCTACAAACGCAGTCTTGTGGTCAGAATTAGCGAGAAAAACAGCTACAAGAAGTTATGGGTGCACGAACCCAGGCAATGCCTACGACAGTCAACGATGCCAAACAGGGCCATACAACAGAAGACATGGACCCTAGGCATTGCATGATGCCGCAGACGCAATGCCACAGCCAGACTCTGCGGTAGGTGCATGCAGACTGCATCCGTAGTGGCAGTGACTGCCGGGGGCCCGACCACCGAGGAGGCTTGCTGATGGAGTTGAGCGCATCGCCAGAGGGAGGAGGCTCCAGCCACGGGTGATTGGGCCTCAGTGTGCGTCGGCTCCACCGAGCGACACTCCAGCGGCGCCATGTCTCGCCGTCATTCATCTTCACGCGGATGTACACAAGCCCGGAGGGACCAGCGGGCGCAGCTCGGACAACAGACGACGCAACCACACACTCTCACACGCGCCTGAGCCAAGAGCAACGTACTCAGCCTGAGCAATGCTACTTGCAATGCATCCTTGCTTGCCACTGCGCTAGGACACAGTAGTGCCGCCAAGCAGAATGATCCAGCCTGTGCGACTCTTGTCGCCCAGACTGCCGGCCAAGTCACTATCGGTGTAGCCCACCGCGACAACAGACGGCTGACGGCGGAACATGAGACCTCGCCGAGGAGTCGAGACAACATAGCGCAGTACTCAGATTGCGGCCTCGTAGTGGAGGTGACGCGGTTCCTGTGAGAACTGCGCCAGGAGGTTGACGGCAAACGCAATGTCTGGGCGCATCGTCATCGCCAGGAACATCAGTGACCCGACGACTCGTAGGTACGTGGTCATGTCAACTGGCTCCCTCACAACGGCTGGGTCAAGACTCTTCAGCTTTGCCTATCCATCGGGTGACATGGGTGAGGATGCGCTCGGCACGAGTGGCAGGTCCTCCGCAAAGCGGATGGACATCGTCTGCCCATAGGTAGCCTGGTGGATGTGAAGGATGCCCTGGGAGCGATCATGCTTGAGTTCCATGCCCAGGAAGATACTAGCACACCCAAGGTCCTTCATCTGGTAGGCGGCGTGCAGCAGATCCTTGACACGCTGGATAGGAGCCGTGTCTGGCAACACAATGAGCAGATCGGCAACGTACAACAAAACAGCGGCAAAAGTCTGGCATCGCGGACTGACAAACAGTGCAGGGTCAACAGTGCTACGCTGGATCCCACCACGAAGGAGCGTGCTGCTTATCTCTTGGTTCCAGCACTGAGGCGACTGCTTCAGGCCATATAGGGCCTTGTGCAGTCGCCAGACTCTCCCAGTGCCATCGTCGAAGCCTAGGGGCTGTACCATGTAGAGCCCCTCACCCTCCAGTGAACCATGGAGAAAAGTGTTGCTCACATCCATCTGGTGCAGCTTCCACCCATGTTGGGGGACCAGACTGAAGAGTGCCCGGCTAGTGGAGAACCAACTAACTGGGGCAAAGATCTGGTCGTAATCAACCCCAGGAATCTGGGCAAACCCCTTCGCTGTAAGGTGGGCCTTGTACTTGTCCAAGGACCCGTCGGGCTTCCACTTGCGCCGAAAGACCCACTTGGCGCCGATGGCCTTCCGTCCTAGGGGAAGGTCGACGAGGTCATGGACGTGGTGCTGTCGGATAGCTCCGAGCTCATCAGCGTAGGCAGCGTCCCAGTGTGCAGCCTTAGGAGAGGCTCGTGCCTCACGTAGGGTGTTTGGGTCCTCCGGGCGTGCTGCGGAGCGGTCTGAGAGAGCGTGTGCATCTCGTGCCCCAGGTGGGATGCGCGCGAGTGCAGCCACGACAGCGCACTGATGCTCATGATGGCGTAGCCCAGTGCGGAGCCCGGATGGAGGTCTGCAATGATGGCCGAGGTGGTCAGACGGAGGGCCTTGGTGCCAGGGTCCCCACTCACGACCGTGGGAGCGGAGGAGACACGTGGAGCCACGGGGGGTCGAGGCGCCACGGAGCGCGGAGCGACGATCTGCGCGCTCACTGACGGTCTGGGTCGGAGGCTGCCGCATAGGCCCCGCGTGTAGCGTGGCAAGGTAGGTGACGGCGCTAAGTCCGTCGGGCTAATGGAGGCAGACCGGGTTGCTGGCGCGGAGGGACCAGTGGACGCGATTGGGTCTGCTGGCCCGGAGGGACCAGCGGATGCGACTGGGGTTGCCGGCCCGAATGGACCAGCGGGCGCAACTGGGGTTGCTGGCCCAGAGGGACCAGCAGACGCGACTAGGGGTCCCGGCCCGGAGGGACCAGCGGATGCGACAAGGGTATCCGGCCCGGAGGGACCAGCGGGCGCGACTAGGGTTGCTGGCCCGGAGGGACCAGCGGACGCGACTGGGGGTGCCGGCCCGCAAGGACCAGCGGACGCGACTGGAGGTGTCGGCTCGGAGGGACAAGCGGACGCGACGGGGGGTGCCGGCCCGGAGGGACCAGTGGACACGACTGGAGGTGCCGGCCCGAAGGGACCAGCGGACGCGACTGGGGGTGCCGGCCTGGAGGGATCAGTGGACATGACTGGGGATGGCGACTCGGAGGGACTGAGGGACGTGTCATCCGGAAGCAGGAGGACGGAGGACAGACTCACCACTCCCCCATGCAACGGGATAGACACGGATGAGCCGGAGCGAATAAGGTCGCGAGGAAACAGGTCCTCAAAGAAGAGAGCATCCCCGGACTCAATGATGCAGTGCCGGGAGGGATCCCAAAAGCGCCAGGCGTTGGACTGACAAGAGACACCAAGGAAGGTGTAGGGGCGTCCGCGAGGGGCGAGCTTGCCGCCCTGCTGCGGAATGGGCAGCCACACAATGGCCACACAGCCCCAAACGCGAGCGGGGCGAAGGTCAGCTCGCTGACCGCACCAATGCTGGTACGGTGTGGAATGGCGGGGAAGGGGACCGTGGGGAATCCGGTTCCAGACCCAGGACATGTAGGCCATGGCTTCAAAATAGAAGCAATCGGAGAGACCAGACTCGACCCGCATGGTGTGGACGGCGTCGGCCATAGTGTGGTTCTACCGTTTGGAGACACCGTTATGGGCGGGTGTGTAAGGCGTGGACATTTCATGGCAAATTCCGCGGGAGGCGAGAAAGGTCGTGGCTTCACCCATGTACTCACCGCCGTGATCGGAGCAAAAGCGGCAGAGAGAGCGGCCACACTCACACTCCGCAAGGACAAGCCTGTCTTGGATGGTGTGGGCGACATCGCTCTTTTGCCGAAGGCAGAAGACCTAGCAATAGCGAGAATAGTCGTCAGTGAGGGTGAGGACGTAGCGACCATGCTCGCCGATGGACTCGGTAGGGCGAGGACACATGACGTCCGAATGGACAAGGTCGAGGGGGGCAGACGTACGGGGGGAAGACAAGGGATACGTGGAACAGTGCATCTTCCCCTGAGCACAGTCAATGCACTCAGTTGGGCACGGGAGGGGAAATGTCTCCGGGTCAAGGCCCTTGGCTGGTTGGGTGCGGAGCATGCTGACTACGAGAGTGGACGTGGCAAAGGCGGCGATGCAGGAGGCGAGTGTGCTGAGGAGAAAGCGTGCTGGTGACAAACACATGGCCTGTGGCGGCTGACGAGGAGGAGATGGAAGGAGAGGAAGACAGACGTGGGACATGCCACAGGTTGCCATGGGCAATGGCGTGCAGTACGACAAGACCGAACGGACGCAACGACACAGTGCCAGCACCATGCAAGTGCACAACATCCATTCTCATGCGGTCAAGGGCAGTGACGGATAGGAGGCTGAGCTCAAGACCAGGGACAAAGAGGACATCGGTGACAAAGACGTCACCGGAGGGACCACGGAAACGAACGACGCCAAAACCACAAACAGGAAACACCTGGCCAGAGCCTGTTCGGACACCGGAAACATTGCTTACAGGACCGCGTATACTAAAGGCCTCACGATAGGCAGTCATGTGATGCGTGGCCCCGGAGTCGATGATCCAGGTCTCAGCAGGGCCCTGGACCGGGGTTGCAAGATCACTAACGGTCACACGGCAGTAAGCAAGGGACGCGGACGCGATGGAAGGAGGTGCCAATCGAGACTGCCAATCGTCAAGCCAAGCAACGTCGTCCTGGGAGGGGGTAGCGGAGACCATGAGAGACGACGAGACAGACGAAGAAACAAGGCATGACCGTAGCTCAATCTCAGTCATGCAGGGCTAGATAGGGGAGCAGGAAGTGATGCAACTCGCAGTTCCCTGGGGAGGAGGGCGAGGGAGGCCGAGCTGGAGCGCGATGAACTGCTCCAGCTGGCGCTCACGGGAGGATGGCCCGAGAGTGTAGACAGACTGCGAGGTAATGGCGTCGGAGCCCGGGTAGAAGGAGGACTACGCCAACGCCGATGGCTGTAGCGGTGGTATCGGTGCGACCGGCAAAGCAACCGGTGTGGTGGAGCTGTTGGATGAGGCAGAGGTGTCAGAGCCGGTGACAGTCACGGCTGCAGAGGTGAGACGGCGCTCGCGCTGGCGACGTATGGTGGAGATGACGCGCGCCTCATCCGTCAGTAGAGGGCACGTGTACCACCCGTGCCCGGGCTGGCCACAGTTGTGGCAGACCGAGCTGCCAGCGCTGGACTCGGTTGACGAGTGTTGCTGCTGCAGCTACTTACCTTTGCCTTTCTTGGTCCGACGCTTCTTCTTCCCCGACGATGATGAGGTAGCTGCGGCGGGGGAGGCGACGGCCACGGAGGCGACGGCAGGGGAGGCGACGGCAGGGGAGGCGACGACCTCCGTGCGCTGGAGTCGGGACTCCAGACGAGCTTCCTCAATGCGGAGGAAGAGCTCGTATGCCCAGGGCAAGAGGGTGCCCTGGGCCGCCATGGTGGAGAGAATGTCGTGAGGGTAGTTGACGAAGATGTCCGAGTACGCTTCGGTGGCACTGCGCTTGATGGTGAGGAGTGCGACCAAAGGAGGTGGGGCAAATTCAACAAGGCGACGAAGGATGTCCTCCGCCCGTTGCCAGTAGGAGGTGACCGTCTCGGTCTCCCCCATGTGCAGGGAGTTGAACTCCCACAGTAGGCGGCTAGTCTCAACGTCGCTGGACAGGTAATAGGGACGAGTGAGAATGTGCCAAGGGGCTGCAGGGTCTGGGGTGGCGCCAGCGGTGAAGTCGCCCAAGAAAGGCTCGAGGGCGAGGCGGGAAGCCGGAGGGGCGACAGGGACGAGAGCCCGGATGGCACGACCAGCATCATATAGCTAGTCGGCCAGGGTGGCGTCATACGGCAAGGTGTAGTATGCCCACAGGCCCTCACTCTGCGCCTAGGTGCGAAATCTAAGCTCCCAGCTCCGGAACTGCTCGTAGGCCTGAAGCAGCGGCGGCGGCGTCTCAAAGTCCTTTTGCCTGCGGCCGGCACCTAGAGTGGGGCCAAGGGCAGAGGTAACTGTCTGCTGCTGGCGCAGATTCTGCTGCTGTGCTAGGTATTGCATGGCAGTAGATACAGTTGGGTTGGCACACCCTGGAGGGGGGAAGGACGGAGGCGCATTGGGGGCTGACGGGGAAACTAGCGGTTGCAAGGCCGCAAGCTGCTGCGTCAGGGCGGCGAGCTGTTGCTGAAGAGCAGCGAGGGGGTCAGGGCTATCGTCAACGACGTTAGAGGGCTACTGGCGCCGCTACTCCTCCTGCTGCTACTGATACTGCTGCTTCCGCTGTTGTTGCTGCTCCTGTTGCTACTACTGCTCCTGCTCCTGCTTCTCCTGCTATTCCTACTGCTCTTGCTGCAGCTCCTCTTGCTGCTGCTGATGCTGCTGCTGCTGCTCCTACTACTGCTGCTGCTGCTGCAGCCGCTGCAAGAAAGAGGGGGTGGGGGTCCCCCCAACAGAGGAGGACCCCTCCCAAGTGGGGCTACCAGCCATGGTGTGATGCCCTTTGTTGTGTTTGTTTTTTTTTTCTTGTAGGGGTTGCTGACGTCAGTAGTGGCGCCTTGCTGAGGGCGGTGGACACCCTGCCCAACCTTAGGATTGTTTCCCCCTTCCGTTGCCCCTTTCTTTGGGTTTTTTCTTCCAGAGTTGATGACGTCAACAGTGACGTCAGCAACGGGATGCTGACATCAGCAGTGGCGGTTGTTGGGGCCGCTACTACAGCTGCTATTGCTGTTGTTGCTACTGCTGCTACTGTAGCTGCTGCTATTTGCTGCTGCTGCTGCGGCTGCTACTGCAGTTGGTGCTACTGCTGCTGCTGATGCTGATGTTGCTGCTATTGCTGCTGTTGTTGTTGCTGCTGCTGTTGGTGCTGTTGTTGCTACTGCCGCTACTATTATTGCGGCTGCTATTGCTGTTGTTGTTGCTGCGATTACAGTTGCAGCAACAGTTGCTGCTACTGCTGCTGTTGCAGCTGCTAGGGCTGCTGCAGTAGTGAAGGCAGCTATTGTAGCAGGGGCGGCAAAGCAGGTGGGATGGGGATTTTTTTTTGCTCTTTCTTTTTCCCTTCTTCCTCGTCTGTCACAGGAGGTAGCTGCCTACTATCAGCTACGAGCAGCGGGCTGCTGCTCACTGGCAGCAAGCTACTGATCGCTGGCAGCGGGTAGCAAGCTGCTGCTCGGTGACAGCGGGCAGCGAGCTGTTGCTTGCGGGCTGCGGGCAGCGAGCTGCTGCTCGTTGGCAGCGAGCTGCTGCTCGCTGGCAATAGGGGGCTTCTGCTCGCTACTTGCTCATTACGAGCAACGAGCAGCAGCAGCAGCCGCTGCTGGCAGCTGCTTGCTGCAGCAGCTGTTGCGGCTGGCTGCTACTGCAGCTTGCTGTAGTGGTTATTGCGGCTGCTACAGCCTGCTGCTGTTGCTACACGCTGCTGCAGCAGCTACTTGCCGTTGCTGCTACTCGCTGTTGTTGTGGACTACTGCTGCTATGAGCTGCTGCTGCACGCTACTGCTGTTGCGAGCTGTTGCTGCGGGCTGCTGGTGCTGCAGGCTGTTGCGAGCTGCTGTTTATGCCTCGTGCTACTGCTGGACACAGCTGCTGCTGGACACAGCTGCTGCTGGCTGCTGCTGCACGCAGCTGCTGCTGGCTGCTACTGCCACTGCTCCCTACCGTTGCCTGCGGCTGCCGTTGCTGCAAGCTGCTCCTGTTGCGTGTTGGTGCAAGTAACTACACCTGGGTGACGTTGCCGCGTGCGTCGTCGCCCACAGGTGTTGGACGCGGCCTGTCGCTCACCTTCTCGCGTCACGTGTGGGGGTCAGTGCTCCCTAAAAAATTTTGGCAGCATTTCCCCTGGCCTAGTGGCCGTGGGAAAAAATCTGACGCCGCCACCAGGCGGGTTAATGCTGCCGGAAAAAATCTGGCAGCATTTCTCCTGCACTGGCGCGTATGGGGGTCCGCCGGCATTGTCTGGCACCTGTACGCGAGTCTTTTGCTGGTGCTGCTACGCTCTGGCTCTGATACCAAGCTTGAAACCTAGGCAACATGTTGGGGTAGCATGCGTTGTCGGTGTAGCGTGTGGGCTTCAACGCTTGTTGCTTAAGTCTGCTGCCCCCTCATTCTGCTGCTCTAGACACTAAGTCTGGAAGCTCTCGGTTTGTTGATTAGAAGTGCGCGTGCCAGTATTAGCGCTAGAAAGCAGCTGAAAACTGGAAGTAACTGATTAGCAATGAAGAATGAGCAACAATGGGGAACCCCTCCAAGTTCTAGGCCCCCCCCAGTAGTGTAGAAGTTGTTACTCAGCTAACCAGCCAATCAAAAATAGTGCTAGACCTATTTTCTGGCAGGCAGGGTTTTCTCGTTGAGCCCTGCCAGACGCGCGACAGCCCAAGACCCGGGCGTCGTCCGTTTTGCCTGACAACTGGACCATACCATAACACCGACGCTGCAAACGAAGTCGTGCAGTCAGAATCAGCTAGAAATATAGCTACAAGAAGTTATGGCTGCATGAACCCCGGCAGTGCCTACGACAGTCAACGATGCCAAACAAGGCCATACAACAGAAGACATGGACCCTAGGCATGGCATGATGTTGCAGACGCAATGGCACAGCCAGACACAGCGCTAGGTGCATGCAGACTGCATCTGCAGTGGCAGTGACTGCCAGCGGCCTGACCACCGAGGAGGCCTGCCGATGGAGTTGAGCGCATCGCCAGAGGGAGGAGGCTCCAGCCACGGGTGATTGGGCCTCAACACGCGTCGGCTGCACTGAGCGACACTCTAGCGGCGTCAAGTCTCGCCGTCAGTCATCTGCACGCCGATGTACACAAGCCGAGAGGACACAACAGAGTACAATGAGAGATGCACGAAAACCAACATACGTCAGCCACTGCAATCACTTGAAAAATGAAGTGAGGTTTCGAGGTCACTAGCTTTGCCCTATTTGTGATACACATCGCTTGTTGAGCATGGCAGGGAGGGTCATAAAATTGTCTCTCCATCACAATTCTCGCTCCCTTGCGACATTGCCATTGAGTGATCACCCCCCACCCCCCCTCCAGCTTTTGTTTTTCATTGCTCGACTGCAATTGAGCAAAACACTCATTTCAAAGTTGGACCCTTCTTCTACACGCACCCACTTAACAAACATTTTTAAAACGTACGTGCCCATGAATAAGATTACCAGGATGCTTCCTAGCACGCTTGCCATTGACTAGGCGTCAGCGCTCAGTTTGCTCGCAGCGTCAACACAGGTCAGACACAAAACGACAAGGGTTTGGCTAGGTAACACAAATAGTGTCAGATGTGCTTCCATAAGATAAAACACATGGAGAGAAAGATGACAACTAACAAGAACACAACACCTGCCGCGGCTCACGTCAATTGACAATTGGAAACAAGTTAGGGCATGCAGGCCCATGCAAAAACGAACATGAGCTCTGTGTGTGAGTGCGATGCAAGACGGCAAGAATTTGGCTAGGTCAGGAACGCTGAATATAAAAGAACAAGGAGAAAGTACAAATGAGCCCCTAGCGGGCTTAAGCAGGGGCACCGACAGCTACCCGCATCGGGCCCCGTCAACCCCGCTGTGCCCAAACGAGTCAGCGAGGAGAACACACTGCGTACACCACGATAACAATAACGGTGGTCTCCTCGAGGCACCGGAACAGCTCTCTGAGTGCCCTGGTCTCGACCACCGAGAAAACAGGAGCAGTGCCTGAAAATCTCATAATCAACGTCCAGACATCACACACGGCTTTCCGAGCATCGGAAGCGCTAGTACAGCCACCGGGTCTCCTTGTCGCATTGGTACAGTCCACCAGGTGCATGGGTCTCAACCCACCGAGAAAACTCTCCTAGTTCCTGACAAGCCCACAGGACTACCAGAACGCATCGACCGCGTCTCGCCGGCGTTCTCGTAGGTGGTGGAGAAGTCTCGGTGCAGTCCGGAGGCCCGTCGTGTTGTCACTCCCTCCTCTACCATATACCCCGGATGTGGGTATATGGGTAAACTAGCGGTGTCGGTCATGACGGGTCGAAGCCACATAAACCAACACTCCCCCTAGCTGACATAGCCGTCCATGCGAGAACGAATGAACGAAGGCATGGAACAACAATGTATGGCAAGCCATAACATGCATGAGTGATCTCTCTCTCTCTCTCTCTCTCACACACACACACACACACACACACCTGCTATCCATCTAGGATCTCCCTGGACACTAGCACAGCCCACCAAGTGTCTGAGTCTTGACCATGAGAGGAGTGATGCACATGCACACAAACCAGTGTAATTCACATCATACACACGTCAAAGGACAAGATGGTCTCCTCATGACACTGGCGGTACCAGGGCCCGTGTCTCGACCGCTACGAGCAATCCAACACAATAGTATCATCATCCAAACACAGGATCATGGGAGGATCTCCTCGTAACACGGGTGCAACGCACCACGTGTCCGGGTCTTGACCAACAGCTCGCATGCACATGCCACACACAGTATAGCCACACACCAAGACACACGATCACATGGTCTCCTCGTGACACTGGTACAACACACCAAGTGTCNGTACCAGGGCCCGTGTCTCGACCGCTACGAGCAATCCAACACAATAGTATCATCATCCAAACACAGGATCATGGGAGGATCTCCTCGTAACACGGGTGCAACGCACCACGTGTCCGGGTCTTGACCAACAGCTCGCATGCACATGCCACACACAGTATAGCCACACACCAAGACACACGATCACATGGTCTCCTCGTGACACTGGTACAACACACCAAGTGTCCAGGTCTCGACGAACAGGGTACTACCATCTACATGCAGCTGTGCAGGCACGTAGCATGAGCCACATGCGGGATGTTGTAGATTCTCACAACAGAGCATGGACCTCGCCATGCATCTCTCATGACATCGCGTCAGGTCAAGGTCCACACAACACTCACCCTGGGCAGATGAACCTGGCAGCGATGTCCTTGATGGAGATGCTGATGTCGTAGCTGAACAGATCCTGGGCGATGAGTCATGTGGTCTGTCCAACTTGCAGAGATAGCTCCCCCTGTCACGTGCGAGTCCACTCCCTCTCTCAAAGACGAGGTGGTGTCTCGGGCTACGACTCCTCACGTCGTAGTTGCATCACTTGGGGTATACCAGTCCTCGCGTGACTGCCAAGGGTCCCAACTCACAATCTCTCCTCTCTGTGCTCTACCGCAATGCATCTGTGTACGAGAAAGGAAAGGGAATGGGCGAGCAGCACACAAGCGTGGAAGAAGTGGCAGAGCTGGCCTCCGAGGCTGGATAGAGCACCCTGAGGCACAGGAGTACACCGTTGGAAGAGGAGAGCTGGAGCGACGAACCGGATCACCACTCATGGATGAAGATGACGATGGGGCAGGTGAGTCGGGTGGATGAAGGTGTGTGACGGCAGCAAAAGAAGAAGGATGAGCGCTGATGGGGTCGACAGGAGCCAGGATGGCGGAAGCCGGAGACATGCTCACCTCTCTTGTGACAATGTCTCCAACGGACATCATGCTCAGAGCTGGTACAAGATTCTCCCCAAGTATGCATGTGCCAAATGCTGCTGGCAGAAGGATCCTGTCGATACCACTGATGCTCCCCTCCTCTGAGAATCGCTCACGCGCTGCCATCATCTCTCGTTGTAGCATGACTTCATGCTCCTGAAGATCAACATTATCTGCCTCGGACATGTCGAGGTGGCCCATGTCGACCTGGTGTAGGATAAACTCTGCCTCACTGGATGCTGCACACGCAGACTACACAACTCATGAGTACAGCGCCATCTGCATCTCTGCTGCTGAAGACAATGGAAATGGTGCTGCTGCATCCTCCTGGGAGTCAACCAAGCTCGCAATGTGCTGAGAGGCTGGAACATAGGATGCAGCTGTAGGTATCACATCCACACCACAGCTCGTGTCTGTCATGCAAGGAGTGAGCGGTCGCATGCCGAGAGAAAAGGAAAAGGAGAAGTCGTCAGAATCCGTGGAGCATGTGGACATGTCGTCCGTGCAGGTACTGCCACTCTCAACATCGATGTGATTAGCAGGGTCATCGACAGGTGAAAAACGAGGGGGCAGAACTCAGCTCCTGCTGATGAGGTGACTCCATCCGCCTGTACGGATCTGCTCTAATGTCCTCGACTGCCACCGTAGTGGACACAAGTGTGTAGGAATCTGGTTCGACAATGCCCGTCAAGGCGACAAACAAGCGTAGCTGGCGCCGACGCACTGTCTCGCCGAGAAGGCTGCTCGTTGCCACCCGCTCGATGATAGAGTGAGGACCACCACTTGACTCCGTCATGTATGTTGCTGCTCCGTCGTGTGTACGGGAACCTGGAAACTAAGGGAACATGGGTGACTCCTCACGCTGAAGCTGGTCCTCAGGTAGCGTAGATGACACGGTGAAGCATGCTGAGTCTGCTGCAGCACATGTCCCAATGGCACCTCTGAGAACTGCTGCTCTGAAGAATGCCTCAACCTCCAGAAGACCAACCGGCCGACTCTGCTCAGGCATTGCGACTGCTGTCGTACTGGTGTGAATCTCATATGGCAACACCCCCGGAGCTCCGTGTGGGGTATCCCGATCCGCACGGGACTCCTATGCCACCGCCAGGCCGCTACTGGTCGGAGTTGCGAGTGGCACTGCCAAGGCACGCGGGACCTGCACTCCTCTTGATGCAACCTCCTGTTGTAGAATTGCCGGCTGCTGCCCTAGCGTAGATGTCAACCTCAATGACATGCATGTCCCAAGTACCCCAACATCCACTGGACTAGTATGATTACGCTGCACGCTCACCCCTAAATGTATGGTAGATGCATCTCGATCCGTACGAGACTCCTGTGCCACCCCTGGGCCTCCACCAGTCGGAGCCGCAAGTGGCACCGTCCAAGGACGCCGTGCCTACGCTCCTCTTAATGTCACCTGCTGCTGTGGAAGATCTGGATCCAACCTGGACGATGAAAGGCAACTCTCCACCATGAACGCCATGTCGGGGTCAGACTCCACGCCATGTGTTGTCACCGTATCATCTGAATCTGCCTAAGCTGACGCTCGGGCAGCACGGCCCGGCGCGAGTGCGGATCCTGTCGCTACGGTCACATCAGGCAATGCGCGGTGACCACACTCCCCCTCCACAGGTATAGTAACGGAGGTAGAGGAGGTGGAGGATGCATCAAAACCGACGCAAGCACGGCGTGCAAAGTCTTAACGCCAACGTCGCGCAGTCCCTTGACTGGAATGACTCCATGAAGACATGTCATCGTGAGATGGCGTGGTGGTCACAGCAGAGTGGAGGATCGAAAGGATGGTGGCAGCCTGGGACTCGCTGGCAGATGGGGCTGAAGGTACACCGTCGGATGAGGAAGGAGGAGAGGATGGAGGAGATGTGATCAAAGAGGACGTCGACAAACAAGTAGCAGAAGCACGCTCGGTGACGACGAGCTCACAAAGTCGCTGCACCGTCTGCCGGAAGCCGTGGATCTCAGCGAATATGTTCGCCAGAGGTCTAGCTAGGGGATCTACCAACGTCGGCAGATCCGTATGTTGTGGAGGATGCAGGCTCGGACGAGGTTGTAGCCAAGGTGGATGCCAGCCAGGAGGGCGCGTCCAACAGCAACGCCAACCATGACGTCCATCACCACAGGAGTAGCAGGCGAACGCGTAGGGCGCCTGCTCATATGTCTGCGCACTCATCTTGTGCGCTGGACGATGGATAGGTACCGAGGGCACCTACTCCCGGTGGTAAAAACCAAGCCACGGGAGAGAATGAGGCCAGTAGGTACTCTCACTCCTGGAGGTCACGGCGTCCGGGTCAGCAAACGTGACTAGACGGGAAGAGCTGCACTACCACAGCACGCCCGGAGACTATAGTCTGACTAACTGCGTCCACTTATGCTGCTGCCACTAATGGAGCAAAGATTGCTCCAAGACGAGAAGGGTTGGCGGCTGCAGGTGTGGCTGCTGCTCCAAGCGGTAGACGACCCAGCCCTCAGAGATGGTAAGACTCAAATCCGGTGTCGATCCTACGAGGTGAAGTGTGCGCACCAATCCACGGGCCCCAAGAAGACGTCGGTATTGAACGCGTCTTGAAGTGGAGATCGCCGCCGACGCACAATCCGCTATTGGTTGTGAGGGCGAAACTGCAAGCGCTGGCGGAGTCGCCGCACTATGTAGTCGTTGACTCTCCACCGCCTGATGTTGCTGTTGCGGCTATGAAAGCTACTGCTATTGCGGCGGTGGTAGTTGGAAGATTATCCCTTTTTTTCCCTTGCCCTTGGCCACCCCCCTTCTCTTCCTTTTCTTCTCCGTTGCCCTCACCCGCCACCTTTTTATTCTCCATCTCCCCCTCTTCTTTTTTCATCCCTCCCTCTTTTTTTTCCTCTTTCTGCTCACCTTGGGTTTGACTGTCACCCGGTTCTAGATTGCCCCCTAGAAAGGGGGCAGGTCAGGATTGGGGGGAGAATAGAAAAAAGCAGGGGGCGATTTCAGGTCCCCCCCCCCCTCGCTCCTTGCTCGC